>JADGIL010000004.1:1323-18492 GCA_020352625.1 Cactoblastis cactorum
TTTTTTAATTCCGTTTTTATTTCTCAATTTTTAGTTTTTATACTTAAATATTAATGTGAATAAATAGTTACATGTTGAATCAATCGACAATCTTTTTATCACTTTTTATTTTTTAGGACCATGAAGTGAACTGCAAAGATTTGGTTTACTCCGATGAAGAAGACGCAGACAGACGTGTGTTGGACCCCAATGACCTACTGGTACACGATCCCAAGCACATTGCCGACTCAAGGAGGTCCATAGGTGGTTTCTGTGAGGCAAGTTTCACCAACTGCATGAGTTTGACAAGTATTGATCGATTTTTTAATTGCTCATTTGTCTTCAAGTTGTCGCCGTTGTTAATCCTAGCTAGAAACAACGGTGAATATTACACAAACACAAATAAAATTGTGTATATGTGATATAGGGGAAAACTGAAAGTATATCTGGGTTTCTGAATACTTAATCATGTGTTTGAATATACGTAAGCACACTTAATTCCATGTTATTTTATGTGAAAAAAAAAATGTTTTTAAAAGTATTGCTGCCCATCCATAAGTGTTATGCATATATCCTTACTAATATTATAAATGTGTTAGTACGTTTGTTCGTTTGTCTATCATTCATGTCAAAACGGAGCAACGGATTAGTGTGATTTTTTATGTGGAGATAGTTGGATGGTTGGAGAGTGACATAGGTTAGTTTTGTCTCTCCCCCCTCCGTGAGCGAAGCCGCGGGCAAAAGTTAGTAAAATAATAAAGCTATACGTAGTCTTAAAAAAATAATTAATTGAAATAATACGAATTACTCACGGTATTTTTTGTCGGTATCGCCGATGACCGTTTCAACCTATTCAGAAGGCTGTTCTTTGTGCACAAGAAACAGCCGCGTCGCGACGTTCCTAGTATTCGCCCTAAAGATGGCCTTCTGAATAGGTCGAAACGGTCGTCGGCGATACCGACAAAAATTGATGGAGTAATCCGTATTATTTTAATTATGTCAGTTCGCGTAACTTTCAATGATATAAATTAATTAATCTAAGTTTTTCATATAGAATGACCACGGCGGCCCGCTCGTGGTCGGTCAGGGGAAAAGTGCCAAGGTGGTGGGAGTGATCTCAGCGTGTATGACGCACGAGATCAGCAAGAAATGCTACGGGCCCTTCCTATACACCAGCGTCTGGAAAAACCGCCATCTTATCAACTGCGCTATCGATAAAGAGATTGGGTAGCTAAATGCATTATGTAGCATTACTAAATTTATTCTAAAATCCACTTCATAAATAAATTAATATGTAAGGTCAAATCGCACAGTTTGAGTTAGCCACAAAGCAAGTTAGACACTTGTGTGAGATACTAACTCCAATACCCAGATAAACGTCCAATACCCAGGCCAATCAAAAAAAGATGACATCAAATAACTTGGAGTATTATTTGTTTAAAGAATATGAAATAATGAATAAAGAATAAACTGCTGCAGCTTTCTCTAAAGACGAGTTTCAGATGAGTGTCGCGCATGACTTGCTCGTGAAGTCACCCGTGATTCTCTTCTACATTCTCTCATTTGTTCGCGATTATCTCTCGTTTGGCTGAATTTTGATTTGGTTTTGCAGAAGAGTGTTTGTTATACTTAGGAGAAGGGTTTGGCATATTAACATACTTCGAAAAATGAAGTTTATTGAAGGCGGTTCTCCTTTTTAATTAAGAAAAGAAATTGTTTATAAAAATTGCTATTTGTGTTCCAGATTGACATGCAAAAGGTTATTGCGAGCTGGCAAGACCAAGTTGGTTGAAACTATATTCAATTGGGGTCAAATCCTGGACAAGTAAAGTATTTTTTTTCGACGATTAAAAATGGACTAAAGTTTAATTATGATTAATTAATATACTGCTTGTGTTACTGGATTTGTAATTATGTATTGACATTATAAGCCTCTTATTACCTTAACACCTAAAGATATACTTAGGTATATTAATATTACATATAAAGAATATTGTAATTTTGTTCTCATGGAAGTAACTTTTATTTTGTCTTTTTATGAGAATAAAATACCTTAACCATTGTGCTAAGCGTGGCCTTTGAGTCTCGCGAGTCTTGGCTCTGTCTACCCCGTAAGGAATAAGACGTGATACTGTATCTTGTAAATATCTTAAAACTTCTCATCGTCACCATGCCAGATTTTACCCATTCATGATTTCTGATTAATTACTTATTATATTTTTGTTGTTGCTTTCAGGCCAAGTAATGGATCACAAGGGATAAAGGAATCTAAGGGACAGACGAGATTTAAAGTTCTACGGTGAAATAAAGTTATAATTTTTTTATCTTGAAGTGATTTATTTCATTAAAAAATTTCAAACGCATTTCTATATTGACTATATCAGTAGTATATACACATACCTAATTACATATAACGTTTAGCTTTTTCCTGCGGCTTCTCTCGCGTAAATTTAGGGGCATAGAAAGAGACAAAAAGTAGCCTATGTCACTCGCCAGCCCTTCAAATATCTCCACATAAAAGATCACACTAGTTAGTTGTTCCGTTTTGAAGTAAAAGACGGACAAACAAATAAACACGCCTTACCATTTATAATATTAAGTAAGTACTTATTTAATTTCATGTTGAATGTAAATTATGTTGTGAGACATGGTCTAGAAGAATTTACACCATCAGACCAAATACAGGAAGTTCTTCGACAAAAGACAGGTCAGAAATACTCTAACCCAGGAGCGTTCAGTACCTTAATATGTGGAAGAATGTAGTCTCAGCCTACCCCTATGGGAAAAGTATCATCAAGTCTGCCCATAAATGGCTAGATTAAAGATTACCTACTGCTTTTAGAAATAAAATCTGTTAATCCCAAACAAAAAAGAGTTATTTAATTGAAAGTTAGTACTTTCAGAATATTGGTATTACCTACATAATATAAGTAGAAATACGTTATTTTAATATTCACATTTTAATAGATTATGTTCAACTTTTTGTACAAAAAAATTTATGTTAATTAAATAATTTTACAAAATATTAATAATACAAATTAAAAATTATGAGACGCTGGGATTTGATCTAAGAAAATCTTATTTTTTCAATACGAAAATAGTCTACTTGCTGTCCTATCTACTACTTAAGAATATACTTGGTATAGATTATAATGTATATCTCTTCATGGGATAAGTTCGCCATTGTATATTTATCTTTAAAATTTGTAATTTATTTATATTCTTGCGTGCAATAAGTAAATATATTACAAACAAACAATAAATACTAGATTTGTAGCTAAGTAGGTAATTTCCAAAACTATTTATAACTTGGTTAAGCATTTCAAATTGAATGATTATCAGATCTATGACCAATAAGTGCGTTTTACATATAAAATGTGGAAAATACTATAAATTAAGATGTGTTTGAATAATTTTTCATCATCTGATTTACGTTTATTTTACTCAAATCGTGACGCAAATTAAAAAATTGATCTAAAATCCGACAGATTTAAAAACACACAAATATATTTGCATTTGGTCTTTTCTTGCTTTTATGAGTTTGAAATAACGGATAGAATAGGTTATGGAATTTATAATTTATTTTAGGTGCCTTAATAAAGTATAAAAACAGTAGAAAAATTACAGAAAACATATTTTAATATACATAAGTAATCAGAAGAAATAGATGTTTAAGATAATCTAAAATGGGTAGAAATGCTATAGTATAACAAACAGTCAGTAGAATCATTATAGGTAATTAATAATTATTAAGAAAATACATGATAGTCATTGTTACAGCAGAAATTAATGTGTCTTAAGATGTTGGCTTAACAAAATATGTTCAAAACCGAAGCAGAAATACCAAAGCACGTTTTTAATTTTTTTTATATATAAAATTGAGGAAATGATCTACAATAAATAATCAAACACCGTGAAATGAATTTTTTCCAATTATTCTAGTACAAATGCTCTCTTCGGAGAGCTAAGTTTTATCAAAATGAAATATATTTCATTTAATAGTTACGTTAATTGTATTATTATTAGTATATTTATCAGTCATAATGTTTTAGGTAAGTATTATATTTTTTTAATTATTCAGTAATTACTAACGTGTATTACTATAACGAAATCTATCCATATAATAAAATTGTAACTGTGCTATGTCTGTACATGGGAGATATTTACGAAAAACATATATAGGGGCTATTTATAGAACCTATAGAAGCCAAAACGATTGTTTTTAGAATTGTCTTGTTTGTCTGTCTGTCTGTGTGTTTGTACGCGCACCACACATAAACTACCGAACAGATCTGGATGAAAGACACAGCGATGGACTATGACCTAGATTAAAAGATAGGCTACTTTTTATCCCGGAAAAGTGTACGGTTCCCGAGGGATATAATTTATTATAACCGAGGAAGGGGCTGACAAGATATTATAGAATCCATCGATCGGACGAAATCGTGGGCATTAGCTAGTGTCAAATAAGAGTCCTGTATTATGGTAACTTTATATCGAGAACCAAAGAAGTGTAGATAATGTTCACTATACTGAAAGAAAAATGTAGAATGTGCCAACTGCACCTCTTCTCGCGCAGATTGTTAAAGTTTATCACGGAAAAGGGCTTAATAGGGATTCTGATAGGCGATGGGCTAGCAATCTGTCATTATTTCTAAATCTCCATTCCACCAATAAGCCCAATATAAATAGTTAAAAATACGTGACCGGACATATTATATTTTTAGCTAACTTCAAAAAAGGAGGTTCTCAGTTTGAGTTATATGTATGTACATATATAATATGTATGTTCGTCTGCGATTATCTCGCGTTTGATTTGGTTTGCAATAAAGTGTTTGCTATACTTAGGAGAAGGTTTTAGTGTTTAAGCGGACCTTAAAAAATGAGTTTTATTGAAGGCGGTCCCCTTTTTAAGAAAATAAATTATCCTGATCATAATAATACTACCCAAAGCTAAATAGAAAACGAAATTTCCAGCAGTGTCGTCAATAGCTTTAGAAACATCGATCCCTCCAAAACTACAGGCTGCGCTGAAGAACACCAATGGCAGCGAAGTCTTACAGATGCTGAACAACACGAGAAGAATCGTTGTTGGAAATGAAGCTGGTAACAGCAAACCTTACATGGTGAGTTTTTTTATGTCAGAGGGAGGCAAACGAGCAGGCGGGTCACGAGTTGTTAAGTGATCACCGCCGCCCATAGACAAATGCAACACCCGCGGGGTTATAGAAGCGTTGCCGGCCTATAAAATACCTTGAGAAGTTGGGCCTCCGGCACTCCCACTCACCGGACGGAGCATGGCGGCTGATAGCCGCCATTCAGGCGTCGGTCTTCTGTGGGAGTGTGGTACATCCCCGGACGACCCGCCCCATAAAAGAGTTTTCGAAAAGTCACAATATGTAACGGAGAATACTGTACTGTTTTTTAATGATCTGTGGAGAATACCAATGTTCTACTCCTAAAAAGAGAAAGAGATTGTATCGAACAAGATTTCTGTTCCATCTTTTGATTTTTTATCAGTAATACAGATACAGTATTACGTCTTTATCCCTTACGGGAAGACAGAGTCAAGAGTCCCGTAACTCGAAGGCCACGTTTGGAAAAATGGTGGACTTAATGGTGGAATGGAGATTCAGAAATAGTGACTATGAGAATTCCTGTTTCATGACTTTTCTCTTGATTGAGTTTGACAGAGAGGAGTTTGCGAAGCTAACGGCCAACCTCTTGGAAAGGAGAGGCACAAGTATAAGAAGATTTTTTTTGCATTTTTTATATATACATATAGATACCAAGCCATGTGTGTGACAATCTCTCTACTGTAAAAAAATATGAACTGTCAGGTGTTCCTGAAACTCCCCACGAAGAATCCGAAGTACAAGGACTATCAACGATGGCTGTGTGGCGGTGTGATAGTACATGAGGAGTACATCCTAACATCAGCAGCCTGCATAGAAGATGCTAAGAACTTCTATGTCGTATCTGGGTTAATCAGGTATTGCTCTAACCATTCTACAAGGTTGTCGCTAGCCTAAATATAAAATTATGTATACTTTTATTTTATCAGGGTTTTGTCCTTTAAAATGAGAAATAAGAACCCGTTAGGTTCATTCATATATCTGTTTGGTCCCCCATTTTTATTGTGAAAAAGCTCTACTTACGACTCATTGAATGTGTTTTTTTTAATTGCTTGTTTAATAAGTGTATCTTCTATTGTATTCTCTTTATAGACACGACGAACGTGATGATCGCTACAGCAACCAATGTATAAAGTATGGAGCTAAGAAAGCCGTTTGGAAATGTATTCCTAGAAGTAAGAACTTTATCTCATTGTCTTTTCAATGATCTCGTTGTTTTATTTTAAGAATTTATTGCACTGATCCATGGATTGAAAAAGATTTTACTTGATCTAGTCAACGTATGTCTAAATCTCATATTTAAATACGGTGACCGTTATTTTTAAAACAAGCACCTTTAAAATTAAATCTTGTTCTCATGTAAGTGGATTTAAGTAATCTATTATGAGAATAAACCTTATAATATTGTCTGATGCCAATTTTTGCAAAAGAAAATTATGATGATCTTAGATTACATATTCGACGGCCACGAGAACGATAACATCAGGTGGATGAACAACGACATCGCCATCGTGAAGGTGGAAGATGAGTTTGACTTCACCAGGAGAATTAGAGGATGTGACTTCATACCGAAGCCAATTTGCTACAACAACCAGAGCGCCAAGCTCGAGGAACCCGGCACCTACGCCACTGTCGCTGGTTGGGGCAGTACAGCGAGGTTTAATGATGTACGTTCGAACACTAGATTAATACATTTGATATTTACATAACCAAAAAAAAAAATTATTTTATTTTTGCATGCCTATTGTTAAAGAGGCGGGAGATCATATTTTTGTATAACGTGTGAAAAGAAAGCATTTCATTTCATTATTCCTATTTATTTATTACTTATTTAGAGATTTCTTACTTTTAGTCAATTAAAGTCCCAAAACTCATCAACAATATATTTACGCAACGCAATAAAAGTGTGTCATATTTTGGACTATCTAGAACACACCCCCCGCCCAAAACCTCCTCGAGGCCAGAGTACAGTTGATCTCAAAGATCAGCTGCAAAAGGCGCTGGGGCAGGCGCTACCACAACATCATCGACAACTACATGATCTGCAGCCAGGACCTCAGCCAAGATGTCAGTCAGATTTGCACGGTAAAATTTTCATTTGTTAATCAATAGATTCACAAAGAATTAGAACCATATTGAAGAACATCGATCAAAAGAAACAAAAAAGTCTCCTGCAAGATATTTACTTTTTTGACTTAAGTGTCAGCGTCCATGGGCTACGGACGACTTCTCATCAGGTAGGTAGCATGCTAATTTAATTGTGTAAGTGTATCTTAATTGTGTATGTAATATAGTAAGGGTGTGACCAAAGCCCAACTAAACAACAGATCGAGACAACTATTTATTTCATTCACAGAAAATTTATATAAGATATTTAATAAATTTAGTCTAGAAGATACGTTACTGCACATGCAGTCAAATATGCCAGCTTGCATTCTGCAAACTGTATAGTACTGTGACCCTAAAAAACAAGTCAACAATACAAGTCCCAAAAATTCTAGATATAATTATTTCACTTCTATACAGGAAAAATATATAGACTGCACAGAGATAGTGTACGATGAAGACGAAGAGGACACACAAATGAGAAGAATACTAGATCCTGAGAAGTTGATACTTCACTCAGCGTACCACAACTCACCTACAGACTCTAGAAGACAACACTTCACTGGAGGTGGCTTTTGCGAGGTATAGTTTTACATAAATAAAAGAAATTGTCTAAATTTTAGTACTTTCGAAATGACATTGATCAACTTAATATTTATCAATGTATGCGACTACTTAAATGATTAATAGATGTACTATCATTCGCCCGCAGCTTCCCTTACATCAAATTTGGGGGTGGGGGAATAGAAAGAGATAAAAATCAGCCCATGTCGCTCTCCAACCCTTCAACTAACTCCATATCAAAAATCACACTAATCCGTTGCTCCATTTTGACGTGAAACACGGACAAAAAAACACACTTTTACATTTATGATATTAGTATGGATAAATAAATAAATATACTTATATAATAAAATAATAAATAAGACTTTTTATGGATAAGACAATACGCTTTTTGCTTCATATAAAGATGATTTGATGAGAAGGAAGAATTAAAAGGTTTTCTACATCAAAAGTTGTATCTGAGACAGTCCTGCGGCAGACCGAGATACTACTTGTAACAATACAAACTGAATAGCACTCTAGTGTCATGAATTATAAGAATGTGAAGAAGCTCATTAGCTTATAAAACTTGTCATGTGAGAGATAAAATTACCTCCACGCGTCACTAGACCGTTCATTATTACGATTTTTAAAGTCATGAGTGAAAAGAAATTACTTGAGTTTGTATTTACCATGTAGACAAACTTGGAATCAAACGCATTCAAATCACTAATAAGAAAAAATGTCAACAGTCTGACGTTATAGAAAGTAATGGGGAAACTTCAAAATATTTGAGTAATATTCTAGAATGATCATGGCGGACCGTTGGTGGTTGGCGATGGCGTGAACGCCGTGGTGATCGGCATCATTTCAGCGTGCCTCGTGCACGAGAGGACAAACATGTGCCACGGACCCTTCCTCTATACCAGCATCTACAAGAACCGCAAGCTCATCCACTGCGCTATTTATAAGGAACTTTCGTATGTCCAATTTCGCCTCTTTACAATTTGGACTTTGATTGTTTTTAAAAAGAACTTACTACGCTGATGAGCTCCATCGCCGTTAGAGTTTCAGGAAAAAATATCAGATTTATATATTTTATTCATGTACCAAATTACAATAAAATCACTTTAGTACTTTTTGGTTAAAAATACAAACTGTCACATATAAATTTATCCTCATAAACTTTCTGTTTTATATCAAGTATTATTCAGATTTTAAAATATTGATCAACAGACTTAAGATTCATTTCTTAATAATCATTCATTTGTTACAGAAATGATAATTGTAACACCCTGTTTCGAGCCAGTGAAACACATATAGAAGTTGATATGAGCTGGGCAAATCATCCAGATGGGTAAACATAGATTCCTGTTTCATCATCATATTAACACACAAGCCTAAGCATTTTAAATAAACAACGAAGTAGACAAACAGGCATGCAGACCACCTGATGACTTGTTTTCACTGCGTTCTGAGGACGTCTGCGATCTTGGATGAATCTCATGATCCCCATTTTGAAAATTTCTATGTTGTGTACAAAAATTTATTAAAATCAGAAGTCAAATACACATCCATGAATAGCAGGTATCATAAAGTCTTTTGTTTGCTTACAGCAAGAAGCAATATTAGGTAATTAGGCAATTTGGAAACATAATTAGAATTATATGATGTAGGTATTATATTTAAGCGCATATACGAAAGTAAAATAAAAATAAAAATAAAATTACATGACAGCTTTAAATATAATATATTACATGATACGTGTTGTTAAATATTTATTTTTATTTAATTATTTTTAATTAATTTGGCAATGTTTTCAACAGTCCAGCGAAAAACGAAATAAAGAAAATGAGGCGCCAAGTAGGCAGTGTGATTAAATTAGGCAACGGTACAACACCAGATACTTCAGACAAAGTGGAGCAGCATCGGGGCGTAGTCATCAGGTCGTTAGTCAACGTGACTAATGCTAATGTGACTAAAGAGATCACAGCTGGTAGTTCTACAATGGGATCTGTACTAACTACTGTTGAAGGATGACCTGCGAATAAATTTTACGATAGCATGATGTGTGTGTATTTTTTCCGTAGCCAGAATATTCTTTAGTATCCTTGTAACTAATATAACAATTTCATTCAATAGAATTAAAGAATAAAGGTAGTTTGTGACGTATCACAAAGACAGTTTAACATCACGTGACCCGCCAGCTCGTTTGCCTCCATCTGTCATAAAAGAAATCTTGCAAAGGTTTTAAAACGTCTTGCAATTGAATCAATCAATAAAATGAGGACAATTTGTAGGTAGGTTAAAATATCAAGTCCGAAACCAAATAAATACTAATGATACTACTATGATTTTAATGACAAAATGCCTGGCAAAATGTTAATAGAAAATTTGATCGTATCTCACTCCATAATCAAGCAAAATTGCCCTATCTCATCATAACGTCAATTCAAGTAAATTCTTATACTAATTACAATAGTATTAGAAAGTATGCACAACAACGAATTTATAACTGTCCCTTACAATAATGCATTGAGAACTGTAATATATCTTTACAAAAGATATTATATGCTTCCTTTTCGCCAAAGAAAATCAACCTAATAATTATAATTATAATAAATAAACAACTTCAAAAATAATTCGCATCATAGTGGCGCTAGCTTTGTCCATAAGCAAAAAGTTAAGGAATTTGTTTATGTGAATGTCGTTTTCGAAATTATCAGACAGCTTAAAGAATTTGGATCACACCACACATAGGCATTAGAAATACCACGTGGTCATGGTCATGTTGGCTTATATCTAAACTGAATTGTATTTCATTATTTTTCTAAAGAAACATGTAACAATATAAAGACCACAGGTCAAAATGGTATAAAAATTATTACAATAGGTAATTAAACGCACAGAAAATAAGTGATTGGACATATTTAATTTTCCATTTCCCGTTTAGAAACATAAAATCACGAATGTTTGACTAGTGGATCTGAAATCTTTCCATTATTTCGTAGTTCTGCAATCAATCAAAATTTGTTTCTACCGTGAAATTGAAAATTTTTGTTTAAATGATAATACATTTAAGTTTTAAGTCTTCCGGTTAAAAAAAATAAGTTGTCAAGATGTGGAGGTTTTGTTGTGTAATATTAGCATGTTTTATAGGTAAATATTGACTTGTAATTTTAATTATATAATAATATATAGATTTAATTAATGTCAGTTATTAATAATTAATATACTTTTTGTTTAACTGTAGGTATAGATGCCATAGAAGTTGCAACAGAAATGCCAGTCCATGTAGAAAAAATGCTGAATGAAACACGAAGAATTATAAATGGACAAGAAGTAACAGACAGTAGGCCTTATATGGTAATTAATAAAGTTGGAAACATAGTATCATATGCACACAAATAATATGATATAGTATAAGGGCACTTAACAAATAGTGTTATTACCCCACTTTACGTACTTTCACATGTCTGCAGTCTTATTAAATTGTCGAATATATTTCAATACCCGACTGTAGCTCGTATTTTTAAGTGTCTAATAGGACTTCTATCTTATAAGTTTTTATTATTATCTTGTAACTATTTTGATTGCCAACTTGTTATAACATATACCTAACATCAAAATCTTTATATCAGGTACATTTAAAATTGCCGAACACTAACAAGAAGCACCAGAGCTACCGGACCTGGCTTTGCGGAGGAGTCATCGTACATGAGGAGTACATTCTGACGTCAGCGGCCTGCATAGAGGACGCTGAACACTTCTATGTCGTCTCTGGCACTTACAAGTGAGTACTAACATCAGCGGAAAAGGTTTACTTTGATACAATACAGTATACTTCCATGCTGGTCTAAGAACAAAAGAAAAAACTTAGAATGTGCAAGCTACTACTCTTCTCGCGCAGATTGTAAAATCAAGAAAAAATGATTTGATACAGAAATTCTTATAGACTGGACTAGCAACCTGTCACTATTTCTGAATCTCCATTCCACCAATGAGCCCACCATTTTGCTAAACCGTCGAGTCTTGCGACTCTCGGCTCTGTCTGCCCAGTATCATGTATTGATCCGGGGTAGTCGTACCTATGAGTCATGAGATTCAAAGACCATGCTTATTGATGGAAAGGAGGATGAAACTTTTCTTATACGTGATGGGCAACCTGTCACTATGTTTCCTACTTTATTCCTTGTCTTTCGCGTCTTTAAAGTGCACAGGATATTTATAGTAAACTCAAATACGTACATATTTTCTATTTTATTCAGATATTCTGACGAAGATGACAGGTACAATAATCCATGCATCAAATATGGCGCTAAGAAAGCTATTTGGAAGTGTATCCCTAAAAGTGAGTATTATCTAGTAATAATAGTGCTTTACAGCTATTTTATATTGATTAATTTTATATTAGTAATTTTTCTCCCTTCTTTTTAGATTCAATTAAATAAAGTACAACAGCAAAAATCATTATTTACTTTCGTGGGTATATATTATATATTACATAGGTGCCTGTTTACACATGGGGGTGATAGGTTGTCTAATTTTTACGAAATAACTGATCCATGACTAGTTATAATAAAGTAAAATACATAGTATCATTTTCTACATCATAATGGCCAACCTGATGTGAATAAATGACAACACCATCTAGTGACAACTAATCATTTTACACACTAGTAAATATGAAAATTAGTAAAAATTAGTATAGTAATTTTTTTTGTAATATTTCCAAAATACCAAATAATTTTTTTTCTCTCTCCCTTTCTTTCTTTCTTTCTATGAAGTTAGTCAGTTTGCTGGCATTTTGTAATTATTTGGTGGTCTGATACATGGACATAAATATAAGACTATGTCGTATGAGCAAAAAAGGTCGATCATCACTAAAATCACCGTCATAGCTTGTAATCACCTTCTACAATACACTTATTCTAAACAGACTACGTATTCGACGGTCATGAAAACGACAACATAAGATGGATGAACAATGACATCGCCGTGGTGAAGATTGAGGAAGGATTTGACTTCACCAGGCGGATCAAAGGCTGCGACTTTGTGCCCAAACCAATTTGTTACAATAACCAAAGCCAGACATTGGAGAATCCTGGCACTGTGGCCACCATCGCTGGTTGGGGCACTACTTCGAGATACAATGATGTAAGTTTTAACGTGGACTTTAATGTCAAGTTGAAAAATTCAGTCGGTTATGTATGATGTTCTTACCAGTTTACGATCAAAGCTTCTCTAGTAACCAGTTAATTTGTAGGTACTTTAAAAGCTTATTGACATCAACATGACATCAAGTTACATTTCTAACACAAGACACAGCGTTTTACGTCTTCTATTCGTCGATACGTCGAATAATGTCATTATTATCAAGGTACTAAATACTTAAGAAATCGATCGTCTTGTTGTCCTTTATATAATTGAGTTTTCAATATGTATCTATAAGTTCTTTATAAACTGATAAAATAAGATAACCTGGAAACAAAGGCACAAATATGGAAACGAAGGAAAGTCAGTCACAAAAGGTAATCAAACTTACCACGAACAAAACACTGAAATAGTTCCTTAAATTTTAGTGGGTGAACAGAAGGAAGGATAACCAACAGAATCTTCTAGAAGCTCACGTGGAGATCATATCGAAGTCCAGGTGCAAACACCGCTGGGGAGTCCGCTACCACAACATCATTGACAACTACATGATATGCACGAAAGACATTGGACAGACTATGTCAGATATCTGTAACGTATGTAGTAGACGTTAAAATCTTATTTTCAACCTACATCAGGCTGGAACTATATAGGACTTCTTTTGTCGCACAAAATTTAAAAATCAATCTATTAACTTGAGCTCAAGTAATTAATTATAAAAAATAAATAAACCCTTACAATTGATAAGTCACCATGATGATATTCTCATAATCATTCTTTTTAATTTCACTAAGCAAAAGTTACCCTAAAAATTCATTTATTTTATTAGAGTTAGCTCTGTCTTTAGGTAATTTAACTTTATTTCGATCTATTGAGTAGTTATGGAGAAAACTAGCTGTGAAAGTCGGAGAGACAAACGCATGACAGATCTTATAAGTGTTCTGTTTTTTTTTTTTTTCATTTTAAGGCCTGATATCTTTGAGTAAACTCACAAAATACATTTTTGCTTCCAGGAAAAATATGTAGATTGCCAGGACATAAACTACTCCGATGAAGAGGACATGAGGAGAAAGTCAGAGAAAGTGCCGACTAATCTAGTTATGCATTCAGCATACGATGATCATCGAAACGCGACCAGAAGATACACAGCTCTAACTGATGGTGGATTTTGTGAAGTTAGTAATGAAGAGTCTGATTTTATTATTGTTTTTTAACTTTGTACGTAGCTCACATATAAGCTAGGCTGTACGGATAAAACTCGAGCATTACACATTAATGACCCTTTCTTAGATCAAATTCTGATTGTGAAATTTCATCTATATATAAAAATTCGTCAAAATTCTGAAATAAATAAAATCTAAAATAATCTAGATACATAAACAAGAAGTTTACCCCTATATATGTATTATTACTATTTACTATAACATATTCATATATTTTTTTATTAGAATGACCACGGTGGCCCCTTGGTCTACGGGGAGGGCGTCAATTCTATCCTGATTGGAGTCATCTCAGCGTGTCTCGTCAAGGAGAGAAGTAACAAATGCTACGGCCCCTTCTTGTACACGAGCATTTATAAAAACAGGCAGTTCATCTCTTGCGCTATTTACAAGGAAGTTGAGTAAGTCTTTGTCTAAATATTGTCCATTCGAATCTCTTTTTGTTCCCTTTATATTATAATGCAAAACAATAATTTTCTATTACAAGTGTACGCCATTCAAACTTGGCGATGTGAATTTAGATACAATAATTTTTCAACGAATCAAAAGACACCCGCTCCATTCATTATCGTTTCTATTGACTATTACTGTATTAATGACTCATGCCAAGATTGCTTTAATTATTGTAAAATCAATCTAAGCATTATAAACAAACTAAACTTATTTTTTAAATTGGTCAAGGTTTGTCATTCCGTATTTTAAAAAACTAAAGATTGTTCTTCTATTTAGATAAGATGAGTTTAAGATTACACTTTATGTTTCTGTTTAGGCCGAAGTGCAGACGTCAATTTAGATCTGGAGTGACCCACGAAGAGAAAGTGCTTTCATGGAAGAATCACCCAGATGGGTAATAGTTTTTATTTTAGATTAGAAACTTCCCATGATCTTATATATCTTTTGATCATACATTAATCTAAGCCTATATCCCTTTCCGACTCTGAAGATCATCACTGCCTCTGAACCATCCCAAGTTCGAACCCCGGTCAGGTCAAGATGGAATATCATCAATCATTTTCAGGGTTGAATGTTTATTTATATTTTACAAAAAAATATATGTTTGCATTAGTATTCTATAACACAAGTCTAGAACTTACATTGGAACTAACCAAACCTGTGTGATTTGTCTCTATAACTTAATTTACAGCAATATCACGTCTTTATCGCTCACAGGCTAGATAGAGCCAAGGGTCGTGATTCTCGAAGGCCTGGATTTGCTATATAATGAGCTAATTAATGGAAATTTTTATTCTATTTTATAAAAAAAAGTGAAACAATTTGAATTCCACAGACCAGCAAAGAATGAGCTACCAGTTGAAGCTAAACCAGCGTCTGACGCGGTCCAACAAGCCCGCGATGTCCCGGTGGACGGCGCTGAAGACAAGGTGTTCGCGAAGAGTGGGTTCATACTCCGAGCCCTGAACGAAAGCTTCACCCCCTCTGCGGCCAATGTTACAGCTAAATCTGTGTAATTTATTACTACTAATAAATATTTGAGATAGACGTTGTTTCTTTTTCTTTCCTACAGATAGTATCACGTCTTTATCTTTAACGGGGAGACAAAGCCAACAGTCTTGAGACTAGAAGGACACGCTTTTATTAATGGTGGTCTTATTGGTGGAATGAAAATTCTGACATAGTGGTTGCTAGACCATTACTTTATAAGAAAAATTATCTATTTTAAGCCCATTTCCTTGATTGAATTTAACAATCTGCTCATACAGAGAAACGGCACATTGTAGGTTTTTCTTTCGCTGGCAGACCAACATGAAATAATGAAAGTGGAATAATAGATATTGACAGTAGATTCACAATTTCCTCCTGTGGATTTGTGATACAACATAGCCTTACTTATAGCTATTAAGTATACACAAAAATAATCTAGTTGGACTGATAGTTGATTTGTTTAAAATTAACTGGCTTATAACAAGTTATAAGCCAGTTAATTTCAAACATTTGTTTGTTTGACACTGGACTTTTATATTAGGTAATACATTTATATGAGGAATATCATAGCTGGTTCATGTTCAATTTAGTAGTTACTTAAGTATGTGTACACTGCACGACGTAAAGTTAAATATATTGGAGGATAGAGGAAATAACAGATTGCATTCCACACAAATTCAGCATGAGACTTGTTTTATTTTTACAACGATATATAAGATTTATTAACGATTTATTACTAACTGTGTACCCGCTACTTTGTCGGCGTAGAATACTCTGACGGTTAAGCCGTGAAAGTGGAAGAGACATGATTTACAAATTTTACCCCCCATTTTAGAATATTATGAATCGATTTTTGAAAAAAAGTAGCCTATGGTTGAACGTAAGTTTTTGTCTATATGCATACCAAAGTTCATTAAAATCAATCCAGCGGTATAACCATAAAAGCGGAACAAATTTTTACCCCTCATTTCAGTATACCTATTAGGGGTCGATTTTTGAAAAAAAGTAGCCTACGTTTGGACGCGGGTGTTTATGCATGCCAAATTTAAAAAAAGGAAAATTTTCATAAAATAACGTAAAAATCAAAAAATATCATAGTCACAAAAACTTTTAATATACCTCCTAATTTGATAAACTAAGTACATTATGAATTACTGTTCGAGGATTTCGATCTTTTATTTTGTTTAACATGACAATTATTAGCCTATTCTTTTTTACACATTAGCTCTGATGCAAAATACCAAAAATTTAAACTATTCCTCGCCTATCATTTTTGATATACAAAGGTTATCGCTTTCCATAATACTTTCTTCTATCCGAAATATAAATAAAACAAACATAAATGGGTTTATTGGAATACCTAAAATTACTTAACAACTCGATACAGTAAAAACATGAAGACAATAAAAATTTATTACTTCCTGCGTCACGAATTAATTGAATTTCAATGAAATGAAAAAAGCCACATTGATTGCAACGGAACTGAGATAATTGGAATTCAGTGAGGCATCACAATTCAATCCTGATCAAAATTTATCAAACTTTCCAATTTTTTGATTAACATTTTAAGCGATCCTCTCTGGATCGCC
>JADGIL010000007.1:0-12659 GCA_020352625.1 Cactoblastis cactorum
AAGAGGCGACTAAGGGACTTCACATTTGACAGAGAACGGGCAGCAGCGCTCTCTCGAACAAACAACATTTCGAACTGCGATCTCCAACCCGCCTGCCAAGCGTGGAGATTATGGCCCAGCCCTCCAATATGGAGGAGGCCCATAGTCCAGCAGTGGACTGCTAAGGGCTGTTGATGTGTGTGTGTGTGTGTGTGTGTGTATAGCAGCTGACCCGTGTCCACTTCGTTAGACGTAAAAATGTAGTCTATAGCACTCCTGAATAGTTTTGCTTTTTGGTTGTGAGAGAATTTGCACGATCGGTTCAATATTTCCAAGGATTAGCCCTTACAAACAAACAAACAAAGTTACAAACTTTACCTCTTTATAATAATAGCGTAGATTAAAATTTCATGCTTACAACGAGTCGAATAATAACGCTTTAAACTTTGAAACTTTGGGGTAACATCAACGAAGAGCCAGTTATGAGCCGTTAAATTATTAGTTTCCATTTAGATTCTATAATCAATATTGCGTATCAAATTGAGACCTGGCAAGCCATACGTTCCCATAGCAACCATCCCTTTCAGAGTTTCCAAGGGCGTCTATATTCCACAGAGCTGTTTATAAAGGAATCGAAAATCAGATATTTTCTCAACAGGGCTTGTATTTCAGAGCAATTTGTATCAAAACCTAACTTAGTAATGGAATCATTTTAAGAATTAATTGCAAAATCTCGAATGATTTAAGACGGACTGAAACCTTTTTGCAGTAATGAAACAAGTAATTTGTGGCGACATCTACCTACGCCACAAGATAAAGGATTTATCTTCAATGATCCTAAACCGCGCAAGCAGAGTGTTTCCTGAGATTGGACGTATATATACAACCTCCGACATGACTCTGTCGAAACCGCGGTTCCCCAAGCATGACATCCGGCCTTGTGGGAAGATCTTCCCTTTGTGGCGGTCAAGCATCATCACCCCGCTCCCGCTACAAATTAAATAAAAAAAAATCTCCGATACACCCCTCTTTTTGCGTCGGGGGCGACTTAATCGAAAGTGTTAAAAACATAACTAAGAACACTCGATGAAGTCACCTTTCTAACAAAAAAAGAATCATCCAAATCTATGCTACGATACCACAGACAGAATGACACACACACGTCAAACTTAACTTATAACACCCCTCTTTTTGCATCGGGAGTTTAAAAAGAACTTTCGGCTATGGTATAGACATAGAAATACAGGTTCCAGTTAATATTTTTTAGTTTTTATTTTCTCAAACAGTTCACTGACTTAATTTCAAGGTTAAAAAGGCTTTAGTTCCCAAGGCTAACTTGGACGAATCGCATTTTTTAAACGCCAATGGGCCCTTTGTCTCTTTCGTTTCATTTAAGTAAAAAACTTCCAAAAATAAAGCCAGTTAGAATAAAAACCCACGAGAATGAATCCGGAAATATTAAATAGGTCATTATTTGTATCCGGAATATTAAAAAAACATCTACAGAGTAACATGCAGTCTAATCAATTACCCGATTAAGCTTCGTGGCCAAAAAAAAAATGATGTTCGTAGATTCATTTTCAAACATCGACACAAAAATTATGATAACAAGTAATAAAATTTACAATAAAAAAGCCCCCAACACAATATAACAAAACCACATTTTTAACACCTCGCTTTTTGCGTCAGGGGTTAAAAACATAGCTAGAAACACTCTCGATAAAGTTACCTTTCTAACAGAAAAAGAATTCTACTAATCGGTCCAATCGTTTGGAAGCTACGATGTCACAGACATAATGACACACACACATACATACGTAATACTTATAACACCTCCTTTTGCGTCGGGGGTTAAAAAACGCCTACATAGGAACAGGCAGTATAATCAATGATTACCAGATTAGGTTCCCAAGATGGCCAAAAAAATGATGTTCGTAAATTCATTTTCTAACATTGTCACAAATACTTATAAAATAGGTACATACATATAATAAAATTGTAACTGAGCTATGTCTGTACATGAGAGATATTTAAGAAAAACATATATAGTGGCTCTTTATAGGGCCTACAGAAGCCAAAACCATTTTTTTAAGAATTTTTGTCTGTCTGTCTGTCTGTATGTTTGTACTCGCATCACACAAAAACTACCGAACGGATCTGGATGAAATTGGGCACTGCGATGAACGATGACCTTATAATAAAATACTAACTACTAAATACTATATATATAATACTAAATACTAATAGATAGGCTACTAACGTATATATAAATACTAAATACTAATAGATAGGCTACTAACGTACGGTACTACTAATGTACGGTTCCCGAGGGATATAATTTATTGTAGTAGTACTAAGAAATCTACGCGGACGAAGTCGCGGGCATTGGCTAGTTATGATTATAAAATGGAAGACAACATTTTTTATGTAGGTTTTTATGTATTTTGTGTCAGTGACAAATAATACTCGATGAATTTATCATCGTTAAACTGTAAAGCCTAACAGTAAAAGTTGTATTTTCGATTTATAATCCTTATCCTAGATTAACTTGTACGAGATTACATTTTTAATCAATTGCTCTTCGATTCAGACTGGCTAATTGATAATAAATAAATATAGAGGGACAATTCACACAGATTGAGTTAGCCCCTAAGTAAGTTCGAGACTTGTGTTATAGGAAACTAACTCAACGACACTATATTTTAAATAAATACATATATAGATAAACAACCAAGACCCGGCCCAATCAGAAACAGGTCATTTTCCATCATGACCTGACCGGGGATCAAACCCGGGACCTCCTGAGTATCGGTCAAGTACACCACGGAGGTCGTCAAACAACATTAAGCTTCCGCCTATCGACTGTATTTGTATTTTGAATATATTTCAAGTTGTTGTAACTGAAATGAATTCTCGTAATTGTAGAAAAGACCTGAAATTAAGCCTTCAAATTGAATTCGAAGAAAACACCAAATTAGTGTTGTCGCGCGATAGTAAACTATCGATAGTTTTAAAAGTTCAATAATTAACATTAGTATCGATTGATATATAACGTCGTCTACGAGATATTGCAAAGCAATACTGTCGATATTATCAATAGTATTGTAATGTACAATAATATTGCTCTCAAACAACTATTGATACTATCGATCGGCCTATCAATAGTAAGGCCTTTTTCGAATGGAACTATCGATAGTCCAAACCATCGATAGTTCGACAACACTACACCAAATTGTCAGTGAAGTCACGAAGTTTTAATACTATTAGCGCCCGAAAGACCTGTAAAAGTTCTTTAAGAAGTTGTGTTGTAGTAAAATATATAAATGTATATATATATATATATGACACAGAATTTTTTTTTTCTTTTATTCAATTTATTTAACGTTCTTGAAGCTTTAATTTTCTGAATATGTTTATAAACTATTAAAATATTTTATATTGCAATTCTCCATTTATATTTTATTTAATACTAGCGATTCAACTCGGCTTCGCACAACTTCACAACACTTTAAAAACTTTCCTTGTGAATCACGCCGTCTATTAAAAAAAAAGCATCGAAATCCGTTGCGTAGTTTTAAAGACAGACAGCGGAAAGCGTCTTGCAAAGAGTTCATTGAATTTGTTACCATTCACTCGTACTTTTGCCAAATGATGTCATAGTAGAGGCACATTGTATGAAATCTGACATAGCCAGAGTTGAATTTTCGACTCCCATCCAACAACCAACGTACTATCAACCAATGCATAATATAAAATAATCAAAAGAACTTTAACTTATCATATATCCACTGATTTGTCCAGCCTTCAAGCTGAACATTTTAAATTGAACTAGCTTAAGTCCGTGACGTCGTCAGCTCGTAACTACCTATTGTCATTAAGTATGTATCTCAAGATCTAAGCGTCATATCAAGATGAAATCTACGCTATATTTTAAGTTAGACCTTCTTTAATGCAACTGTAAAAACCGCATCCAATTTTATCCAGTGGTTTTTGTGTAATGCTCGTACAAACATCCAGATAGATATACAAAAATTCTAATAACAACAGTTTTGGCTTCTATAAATCTACAGGCTCTATAAAGAGGCCCTATATGCTTTTTTCTTGAATATCTATAGATGTTAGAAAAGCAGCTTCAAATTCTAAAAATTGTATTATCTAATTGTATTTGTGTATTTAATGTACACGCCATTGACCCTTTTTCCCCATTTCCTGCCGTAGGTCTGCTGGAAGAAATTTCTTAAGAAATAAGCAGCACCTACTATATACCATATTTATTAAGTTACTATTGTTCCTTTTTAACATATATGTATGTGTACATGAATAAATAAATATACACATAAATAAAATTTTAACTGAACTATGTCTGTACATGGGATATATTTAAGAAAAACATACATAGAGGCTCTATATAGGGCCTGTAGAAGCCAAAACGATTGTTTTTAAAATTTTGGTCTGTCTGTGCTGACAAGATATTATAGTATCTATGGTCAGACGAACTCGCGGGCATTAGCTAGTAATAAATAAAATTCCAATATACAAAGGGTCATACAGATGTGAAGATTCGAAAAGCGATGTTATGCCAAATAGTCATATAGCAACTCTTATCATACATGGGCTATGAATCATGAAACTATATAGGAAGTTTATTGCTGTAACTAGCGTTGCCAAGCGTCCGGATAAAGCCGGACATAAGTAGGCTTTTTGATTACATGTCCTGCTTTACTTTTTAAATTTCTCAAGCGAGCGATAATAAATCAAAAAAGCTTGAATTTACATGTAATTTTTTTATCGTACCAATACTCAATAATGTAGGATGTCCGGCCTTTGTACCTAAATATCCGGCCAAATTAGCTGGTCTGTCCGCCTATTAGGTTGGACGATCTGGCAACCCTAGCTGTAACTCAAAGTCTATGTACTAGGATCTGAGTAGATCTCAGCGCGGGGGAGGGGCTGCGGAGGAGGAGGTAGGTACGAAGTTCGGAGGCCCGGTGCTCACAAATAGCAAGCTGCGACTTGGCATACAGTGTACTTCCCAACCAGGGCCGCACTCTGAGGATTTATCTATGATTTTTTTTTATTCCAATTTATGTTCTATTTAATTTGTAATTTAAACAGTGATTTTTGCATGCCTAAGGAAAATATTAACAATGTAAGATAAAAATAGGTCAGTCTAATCATTGCATAATATTTATTTTGTGTGAAATAAAATATATAATTCTTAGAAGAAACTCTAATTTTTATCTTAATTCTGTGACATTAGCGAAAAAAAATTACAGTTTGACTGCTTATAATAAATAAATCGTCGTTTAGTTAGAACATAATAATTATGTAGCACCTGCCACCGTAATATGTAATAAATAAAATAAAAAATTAAAAATATGTATGCATATTACGGTGGTAGGTTACAACACGTCATGTTAGAAATAATAGCATTTTGTTAATCACTACCTGCCTACCTATCAAACCGGAGCAACCTATAGTTAAAAAGTCTTAATCACCCACATTTGCACAAAAATGTATAATATCAGATAAATTTAATATAACCATTTCATTGGAAAATTCATATCTGTAACATGAAAATCATCTTGTTACTATTTTTAATCTAAACGGTGATTACTAAATAATGAATAACTTGAATCGGCATTGAATCGATACATATGTTTGTAATACCTTGTACTTGAGAGAAATCAATATTCTGACCTCAATATCAAGGACGAACAATAAACAGGAAAACGTAATGTCTACAAAACGAATTATAATATATTCGCTTATAATCGATGTTACCCAGAGCCCCAGATGATCTGAGTATCTTAATAATAATATTGAATAATATTCAGTATTAATTTAGGCTTGTCCTTAAGTACTGAATAACAAGTTGAATAACGAAAACGGGCGTGAAGGTGATACAATGCCTTCAGGTGAAGCTTTGGGCGCCATTGAGGGCAATAATAAAGAGCGGGCCCGGGTGGCGTCTCTATCGCGACGGAGCTCGCCCACATGATCGTCATGGCTACGGCCCGGCGGCGTCGAGTGCGGCCCTGGGTGGCCTTGCATTGGTATGGGGAGGGCAATAGCCCCGTCTACTTGCAAGTCGCTATCAATCCGCGCTTGCCAACGTTTTTGGCGACGCTCTACAAGTCTAAACAGACGGGCGTTTTCCGCGTTAATGTACGTGGCCGATGTTAGAAGAATGAATATTCAAGGTCGCCAGCGATTTGCCTGCATTGCATTTGTTCGGACGGTACGTGACTGAACTGACTGGCTGTTGATTCACGATTTTTTGCTGTAGAGAGTCTATTGTGATTATTTATTGATGTCGATTTGTATTTATGTAGGCCAGATAGGAAGTGGGCCCCTTTCAGTAAAGCTTTTCGGGGAAACATCTTCTAAAGGTATTTTATATAATGCAGGAAATTTAATTACAACAAAACTTTATTCTCCGACAATTTTATGTATACAAAATATTGTTTGTGTTAATTTAAGTGGCTACACTGTTTTTGAAATTGATTTCTTTTGGGCCTTTGTCCTTTGTAATAGTTTTAGGCCACATAAAATATTTTCCTCTTCCACACCACCGAAATGTTCTAGGAAACCTTATAATGAACAATTTTGTCTATTAGTCGGCGAAATTTTATCCTTATATCTAGACGTTAAAGCTTATAGTTGCCCGTATAGCTACATCAGATTATTATAGAAGTGTTCAATAAAGCTTGCTCCTTACGATGAGAAAGTAGTGATAGATATCCATCGCGGGTTTTGGCTGAGATCGCGTGAAAGGACAATGTTTGCAGCGAGAAATATGGTTGCGTGATATAGGTAATGTCGACTGCAAAATGCAAGATAAGAATTTCATATTACAGTATAGAAAGTGGACTGCGGTGCGGTAGTGCGTGCCGTCAGCCAGTTTCCCCCGATTTCCCGATATCAGACTGGGCGGCCTCGATTTTCAGGGCTTATGCCGCTATAAGTCATTCCATTCTACCCTGCATACACTGCAGACCTGATTTTTTTTATGCTGGCCTCTTTTATCAAATATAATCAAATAAATATAAAGACGACCTTCAGGGTGTAACGGTTAACGTACTTGACCGATAATCAGGAGGTCCCAGGTTCGATCGCCGGTCAGGTCATAATGGAAAATTACCTTTTTCCGACTGGTCTGAGTCTACTTGACCAGATATATGTATTTATTAGTATCGTTGAGTTAGTATCCCATAACACAAGTCTCGAGCTTACTTTGGGGCTAACTCAATCTGTGTGATTTGTCCCCATATATTTCTTTATTTAATCACAGTATATTTTTTGTCCTAAATTAACTGGTATTTGTTTAAAAGTTGCACTTTTAAATAATGAATACAGAATTAAATAATTAATATGAAAGGAAAATTTAACGCTTTATTAACGAGTTTTTGCTAATAAATCTAATTAATTATATACTAGCTAATGCCCGCGACTTCCTCCGCGTAGATTACTTAGTATTACTACAATAAATTATATCCCTCGGGAACCGTAACTTTTTTGGGATAAATAGTAGCCCATCTTTTATTCTAAGTCATCGTCCATCGCTGTGCCAAATTTCATCCAGATCCGTTCGGTAGTTTTTGTGTGATGCGAGTACAAACATACAGACAGACAGAAAATTCTAAAAACAATGGTTTTGGCTTTTATAGGCCCCATAAAGAGCCCCTATATATTTTTTTCTTAAATATCTTCTATGTACAGACATAGCTCAGTTACAATTTTATTATATGTATAGATTAATTGATCTTTTTTATCTAATTTTTATCGCATCAATCAATCAATCACATGCATGCCATTAACGTCTGCAGTGTGCAATTAATGAACTATATACACATTAGCAAGTGTCTCATTATGCATAGCTAATGATCGAAAGACTTATAAATGTACCCAATAAATCATAAGAAAACTTAAAGCAAATATGGTTTTTACTAAAAGTTTACAGATCGGCCTGAAATAAGCTTAGATTTTTTTTCAAAATCACAGTAAAACATCTAATTTTCTCAAAACCTTTCCTGACAATCAAAAAAAGGTGTTCAGTCTTACAAATATAGTTTAATTTTTTAAATAAAGGTGCTAATTTATCGGCTTTAGTATTCGAAATTGTAATAACCATTCGGGAATCTGTGGGTGGAGAATTCCTCCCTGTTTCAGGAGTCTGAAATTCTGAGAGCACGTGTAAGACTCGATTCAAGGTCAGACCCTGGCTACAATTTTAAATATTATTTACGATTTCTTATTAGAAATTCTGACTGTTCCAATTTTGTATATTTTTTATTAAAAATTAAAGGCGAGCACGATAAAAAAATAATATCCGATTTATTGGCACGTTATAGGAAAATAAAGTAAATAATAAAGTTTAAAGTAAATATTAAAGTTACAAGTTAGTATTAAAAATTTAAGGCATAAAATTCTTAGGGGAGAAATTGTGCGCAGCACTTATATAAATTTTAATTTATATTCAGATCGATATAAAGAATTAATCAATTTCAGTCTTAATTTAAGTAGGTACTGACACAGAAGATATAAATACCGATCAAAGCCTGGATGCCTGGGTACTTTTCATTAATGAAGGTTTGAATAGGCTCGGCATTGTGGCACTTAATGACAGCTTAGCATGAATAATATACGTAGTAATAGTTATTTTGGAATCGTGAAATATAAATCATCTTTTTTATTCACTAATACAATATTTAAAATCGTGCATCGTTATAGAAAACTAAAACCCAGAATATTTCCAACCAACTAGTAAAATAAATGTATTAAAATAAAACACATGCAACGGTATAGGCATAGTGACATACGAAGCCAGAGATATCTTCAAGAAAAAGAAAAATATAGAGACACAACATCAAACTGTACTGGACCACGAAAGGGCTGGAGGTGTGAAGCCGTCTAGACGACCCAAAAGGACGGGTTTTGATAAGGGTGCTGCCGACGACCTTGAACTTAGAAACGGCTTAAACAAATGAGGCTACCAACCACCCACACACAACATATACAAGATATTTTTTTTTTGTTTCATTCCTTACCGCTCCATATTCGAATATACTTGTACTAATCAAAAAGCCTATCCTTACACACAAAGCGTAAGTTAACCTCAAAATTCGTATCTTTAAGTAAAACATACATAACTGAGTTGAATTGAAAATTTGAAATCCAGGGTCTGCACTAGCGGCAAACACTCGTGTAAAATGAAACTTTGTATTTACTCAGGGTAACGAACAAATTCACGGGCTGTTGGTCGACATTCAGACAGAATACGTCCAATTACTTATCGCGGTAAGCCTATAGGAATAAACATCTATGTTTCAGAGCCTTTGAAGAGTCCTAAATAATTGGTATTGAACAGCTACGTATACAAAGGGCGAAAGTTCTGACTGGACAAAGGGATCTTGGCGATAGACATTTGAAATTTTGAACGAGTTCCATTGCAAAAACAAACGAGGCCTAGCCCGGTACAGACGTACGAAAATAAGTTCAAGCAGTTCCAAAACAAAAAGAAACTGAAATAAACAAGGTCGAGGAATCAACGTCGCCGTCGCCGCCGCCATAAAGACCGACGGCCGTCCTTGAAAATGGGGGGTTCTTACAAATTGGGTTATTACGGTGCGTGGGGGCGTGGGGGTCGAGACGGGACGAGCGAGCGAGAGGGATGTATATTCCTATGGATTGTGGAAGTGAGAGTGTGATAGGTGACGCGTAGGCGTACCTCCGCTGCGCCACCCTCCGCCCGGCACGCCTCTCCAGGAAGGACTCCCGTCCCAGACTAGGGTTCCGGCGCCGATCATTATAATTACTCTCCAAGGTGAGTCGGGAGCTGTGCAACCCCACAAGCAGCCTAATCCAGCGAACGCGCCTCCGCTGGGACCAGGCTGATATTCCCAACATAATATTACGGGCACCAAACATTAAAAGCACTTAAACATCATCTGCCTATCCGAACGGTGGCAATTATGAAGCAAATTAAAAGCCTCTTCATAATTTTGAGTGAGCTGAGCTTTATTAGGCTATATTACACTATAATCACTTATTTTTGAGACAACAGTAGGTAAAGAATATTTAATTTGATGGTCCAGATGTGTATAAAAAATATTGAACCAGGCATAAGTTCATGGAAATCAGTTTCAAATATTTCTGAATTTTCCAAGAAAAATATTAGTTAAAATGGACTGCCTCACAGGCAACGACCTTTATTTAGCAAAGTTAAGCTTAATCACCGACAAAGTTCGTAAATTTTTTAAACTAGTTCTTAGAACGCTTTATGCAGTGGTCTTTGAGAGGCACGGTCGGAACCGGCTCCTGTTCAGGTGTCACTAGCGGCAGCTGCCGATGATGTGGCCATTCATATAGTTTAGACTAGGCCTGACCATTGTGAAGCGCTAGTACTTATTTGGGTTTAATAAATGGGCACGCGAATAAACAAGAACGCATTCGTAGATGTAGGGTTAAGGACACTCGGTTTTATATTGAGATGAAAATCTGCATTGAAAATACAAAAGCCCTGTTCCATAATTCTGTCTAGCCGTATTTAATAGCTTCATTTAAAAAAATATATATAAGTTATGATGCAAGATGGCGAAATCATTGATGCTAACATTATTAACAGACAAATTACTAAAATGAAACAACGGTTATGCTTTGCTAATATACCTACCCAAAAAAGCGAGATAAGGTTACAAATAGCCTACTGATGAGTAGACATTTAAAATATTTCAGATGTCATTGAGAAAATTCACAAATAAAATAGATTTCACTTTAATATTAGCTAATATTTTATATATCGCTGAAAGACGTTCACACAAGCATAACATTTATAATACGACGCATTAAACAAGTAAACGAGTGTACATTCCGAATACACCGATCGCACGTTGCGATGACGTAATGCTGTTTGTGACCAATTATGCGTGAACGAGTGTAGGCCCCTTAGCAACGCAGGCAGTGCGTTCAAGTTAACGCTATCTCGTAAGTCAGCCATACTCTGTGTTCCGCGAAACACTAGGGTTCCGCGGAACTCCTTTAGAGGTTCCGCAAGAATTTAAAAAATATATATATAACACCTTCCTCTGGTCAACAAAACAAATCAGCACTTCGAAACGACCATTACCACCCATTACTGACTGCTGAAAATAAATGCCAGAAGTACATATGTTTATACAAAATAACTTTTTGGATTTATTTTTGAAAATGATATGAGTTAACAATACACGTAAAAGCAATAAAAAGAGTTATCAATAGAACGGGGGGAAAAAACAATCTTCATATACAAATCAACCTTTATTGGCCGAGATATTCAAAAATAAAGTCAAATCAATATATTGATAATATACAATCGAGTGGTTCTAAAACTAAACTCTAGAACCGATGGTCTGAACTTATTAATCTGTTTTAACTACTTAAAAAATAAGTGTCATCCGTTCAACATAGCAAAAAAGAATGCTCAGAACTTGCTATTACATGTGGGTGTACAATTTTTTGTCGTACTCTTGCCTTTATTTTTATGTAAGAGGGAGACGAACGAGCAGGTGGGTCACGTGATGTTAAGTGATCACCGCCGCCCATAGATACCTGCAACACCCGCGGGATCACAGAAGCGTTGCCGGCCTTTAAAAAGCTATTCCCAATGGGGAGGGAGGGGAAGTTGGGCCTCCGGCTCTCCCACTTACCGGACGGAGCATGGCGGCTGATAGCTGCCATTCAGGCATCGGTTTTCTGTGAAACTGTTGGTTTGATGATATGAAATGCACAAAGTTATCATAGCCAAAATGAAAATATTTATTCAGAAACTAGACTTTCACAGGCACTTTTTTCACGGCACCAATTAATAAACATTTAAATCTCAATCAAGCTATAGATTACCAGCATTTCGGAACGACCACTGCTTTACAAGCTGCGAGTGCTACGAGTGAATTTCTATACCACAGACAAACCAACAATCGAGTCAAGTAACTGCACATTTTTCATAGAAGCAAGTAATATTCTAGTGGGAACTACCACCAATGAATTAGTATTATTCGGTCATCAAACTAAAAAGGTATGAATTGGATTCATACTGGAAACTTGTGACAGATTTTAACCACCTCCCTATTCGTATACTCCAAATTTAATTTTGCCAAGATTAAACTCTATAACTTTTGCACGTGATGATGATTTTAATTTAAGTGTATTGACCTTTCAACACATGTTTATAAATCGCATGTGTTAAACACTGAACAACAGCTACATAAATAGATTTCATACCTAATGGATGCAATAATAACGAAGTTTACTTAATAATAACGTGAAACCATACACAATACATCTTTATAAACTGTAAAATAATTTAATTTTTCTTAGTAGGCTCATAAAGTTTACGATAAACTCTACATAAATAACTATGACCTAACATTTACCTACGTATCTGAAATAACACTACAATGATTCACTTTTACAGAAATAAGGACAAGTCTTGCTCCGCGCCTAATTTTGACACTGCAGTTGAAGTATTTGGCCCAAAGTTTTTATTTTTTTATTTATTAACTAGCTGTTACCCGCGACTTCGTCCGCGTTAACCTAGGTTATCTCGCGGTACCGGTACTGTCACAGAATGCTTACAAAAAATAAATATTCACAGTTCCCCCGTAGGTTGTATCGTGTTGTATTGTTGAACTATGTCGCAA
>JADGIL010000015.1:0-11843 GCA_020352625.1 Cactoblastis cactorum
TCCAAAACTCAACGAATTCACTCAGAAATGACGTATCTCTACAATCGACATGACATCTCTACTGCTCAGAAGCACTCGACATGAACTCTAACGTTAGCCTTCGACAAATGTCGAATTCGAGATCCCCAGAATAGCAACTTTTAAAATTTGTCGAAAATATGACGTCATTAGAAATTTTTGTCGAGTTCGACACCATCTCTAAAACCGAGAATTGGCCCCCAGGCGGGAGAAGGGGCGAACATAACGCTTTGAGTGAATGAGTCGGCACCATTTTTCCATAGTAAATTTTAGTTCTTTAAAAAAAAAAACTTACCGTCCTTTTTATTTAGTTTATTATTATTTTTGTATTTCATAAACAATAATAAAAATTATATGTTTTAAAAGTAAATACCTATTTTTTAAAAGCCTTGTAAGTACATAAATGAAATAAAAATTTGAAATATCATCGCGACCACAACTTTCCCTAAATAATCAATAAAGAAGAAAACGGAAATAGATGATAGAACTAAAGTGAATAGCTAAAATTCATTTCTATTCAAGGGGGAACTTGGAAAAGTATACGAGGCCCACAGGGACTGATGCCCTTATGGATAATCTTGCTTTAAATAAAATATACTCACGTAGGAGGGTCGTTTTATGTTTGTATTTCAATTATCCCTCAACAGCTAAAGAAATGTATATAAATAGTTTATTGACACAGAAATTTTAAGTTGTGTTTATGTATTAGATAAATGACTTCAATGTCATTTTAAAAGTTAATCATGTCAATAAAGACTAAAATATGTTTTGCCCGAATAAACAATATGGATTATTATGTAGTTTCGTTTATTAAATGTTTTACATCTTGTGTAAGGAAATTAAAATATTGCAGGTATATATTGACTTATCCTGGTTGCATCCTCAGCAATGACGCTTCAGAGCCAGGAGTTTGCTAACCACCACTGGACCACGGAATCATTATATACTATCATCTAAATAATTAAATTAAGCACACACTGCACACATCCGTAGTTTATTCCACGCTTTAACTTATCTCTTGGAAATATTGTCTACCTACTACTATGTATATCCATTAGTCATCGAGTCATCATCAAGTGTATTCTTGGTTGCATTCTAAAAAATGACACTTCAGATCCGGAGGTGTCTGCAATATGTTATTAACCTTATTTTATTTAATCTTTATTAATTTATATTAAAAATATTTAAAATATTTTTTAATGTTCTTTTACATGTTGAAATGTATATTGTAGTAAAACCTAACACGTCTAAGGGTGACGGTGACCACTTAACATCACGTGACCCGCCTGCTCGTTTGTCTCACTCCGTCATAAAAAAATTCTTCGACTTTTATACGCATTATAATCTTGCGTTGTAACCGTGTCGTGCTAAAAAAAACTGTAGAAAGAAAACTTCTTTCTCAATACAATATGTACTTTATTATTTTACTTATTTAAAAATGAATCTCAATTGTCTTTGGTTATCAACAGCAACACGCGTTTCGCTAATTCTATTTTTGTTTTATTATTTATTTTCAAGCACCTAGTAATTTGTAGAGTAATTTTTATAACAAGAAATCTTGTTATAAAGATTATTTGCGAATACCTGGTATTTACGAATTATCATGTTCTGGATAAAATACTCAAATGATTATGTTTCTACACCGAAATACTTCTTAAAAAGATTAGACTTTCCTAATTGGATTTTACTGGAATATACATAATTACGATGTAATTCTGTATATTCCCTGCTTATACTTATTACTTTTTTTTACATTTGAACTAGCGACCACCCCCGGTTTCATGCGCAATGCTCTCGTTCTCGTGGGAATAATGAAATAAAATGTTAATACCCTTTCTCGATACCTGGACTATCTAACACTGAAATAAAATCAAATTGTTGTGAATACATTCCGCCTTCATATCCTTACTTTCCGAGATAGAAAGAAAATAATATAACTGTGTTGCGATTCATGTTCGTAAATAAATAAATATAAGCGGTGGCTCAAAGAGCCTTTCTCATTTGAATTTCATAAAGGTACTGCATTAAAACAATCGTGGGTAAAGGGTTCTGAACGTAGAGGAGGCACAGCTTTATTTATGACGTAAAATCGAGAAGTCGGTTCTTATAATTTAGACAAACTAAATAAATTTATCTGTTTATGCTTCTGTACCCAAAGAATATAAAACCTATATTAGGGGCCCACTATACTAAGACTGTCTATCCTTCCGTCTGTTTGGCTATCTGCTCGTCTGTCACCAGACTGTATCATAACAGTTAATTTTTCACAGATGATTTAGATATTTCTGTTGCCGCTAAACAACTACAAAAAATAATAATAATTAAATATTTTAATACAGCATAAGTGATGCCTTTGCAATTTTTTAACATAATGTTAAAAAATAACTTTCGTGTGCTAGTCCAACTCATTCTTTACCAGTTTTTTTTTGTAAGTTCAAGTTAAGGTATCAAATTAACAATTGGACTTCATAAAACAATTTTATATGAATAGAGTTCATATAAAGGATAAAATAGTTAATGAAACTCTTGTGATGGTTCTCAGTCTCATTTAATTAAAACTTTGAAATATTTTTTGTTTCGGTTTTTTTATAAACGAAAGCTTTCAAGATTATTATTACTTAAATGTGCCGCCGGGTTTAAGACTAGGAACAAAACTTTTTAATACAAAAAAGCAAACGAATTTGATATCTGCGTATACAGAATACAATATAAAACTTCGGCAATGCACACATTTCAGAATCGAGACGAGGTATTATAAGTTTGTCTTGCGTTCAGCTATTCAGATGTCACTAATAACAATATTTTTATTTATAAATATTTTCAAACATTTTAAAAATTTATCTTTGCCTTTGTTGTACCCACTTACTTTTGGTAAATCTCATATATGTCTACTACCACTGTTTTTAGTATTATATAATCTGTACTAGAACTTAGCGCTTACTTCCGTTTAGTGTTTCTTTAACGTATTAACGTAACAAACAAACACTACAACACGTTTAATAGTGTCCTTAACTGAAAATAACCCAATAAAATGGGATGAGCTGTTTCTAAAACCCATCATGATGCTATAATAGGTAGAAAAATAATGGCACGCTTAGTTCCTATAAAGATGATGATACAGGCGTGGTTTAATACAAGTCTATGTTTGTACCGGATATTACAATCCAAATAACATCCCATAGCGTAGCGTAACTTCGGATTTAAGATATTTACCAATAAGCCCGGGCATACTGCTGCAGTGAAAGCTGGGACGTTGTTCACTTATTGCAATGTGTGCGAGTTGTACTCTGAATGGATGTATTGATACATTGTATTTCAGATTTAGTTTTGAAATTGGTGAGAGTATATGTAGCAAGTGATATTGCTACTCTTACTTGCTACATCTACTCTCAAAACACTATATTTATTCTACTACTTATAGGAGGCAAACATAGCCTTCCTAATGGAAAGCGGTCACCATATTATGAAATTGCATGTTGTACCGATCTGTAGAATGATACATAAATTAATTACATATAAATTTGTTAGATTTAACGAACCGTCTGCATTTATCTACGATTAGCGTGTTTATCGAAAACAACCTTCCATGTAAATCATCTATTTAAAAAACGCATCGAAATACGTTTCGTAATAGAACACAAGACAAAAGATGATATTTACAAAGTGTTTATGAATTTCATAAAACCACCTGTGTTTTGCACGCTACAATGCGTTTTGCAACGTTATACATTGTTCAGTTATTATAATCGAGCGACTTCGCTCATTAAACTTAATTTATGCAACTTCACCGTACCTAGTAGCCTCTAGTATATAATACGTACTATGATAACTTATATTCATTATTAGGAATATTTTAAAAGTGTCAACGCAAATGGGCATGATATGATACAACTGATACTGAATTTATATTCATCAAATTAGGTTTCTTTTTCAGTGTGAAGTGTGAGGGCTCGAATAAGATAGTAAATGACATATCCATCGATTCCACAAAAAAAAAGACTTCTATTAAATATAAACTACTGCCACTATCGAAACACCCACATCCGAAGAGATATAATAAAAATAATGTAAAATTACATAAATATAATCTATACAAAACAGCGTTATGGCCAAAATATTGTCAATAATGTGAATTTGGCCTCATCAAAGGCAAATGACGGGTGATTCAGTAAGCCACGGCTAAGCCGGCGATGTGAAAGCACTTCGCATCAAATCCGCGTCAAGTGGTTCCAATTGCCCCCTCCTCCCCATCGGCTTCCTATGATAAATGTTGAGAAAATTGAAATTATGTTTCGTTTTCTGAAGTAATTCGCCTAAGTAGCTCTACTGAATGTTATAAAAGTGGGACTTGTATGGATCGGGAAAGCTTATTCATGTCTACAATAGAATAATATGTACCTACGTTTTTATTCAGCGCCCTAAGCAATTCTAGTTAGATTTTGTTAGGTTTAGGTCGAATAAATCTTTAGATATGTTGTAACAGAATTTATACGTATTTTGTGAAACATTTGTAATAAATACGTAGTGTAATACGATGTGTGCCTTCAAAAGAATAACATTTTGAATGTCATTCTTATCTAACATATGACTTAAAAGATAACTGAATATAAATTCCCGAATTTGACAAAACAAATGAATTTTTTTTTATTTTCGTGTGAAAAAATTATTGTTATTACGTATTTGTCATTTTTGTTTAACATAATTTAACAGTAATACTTAACAGTAAGTCGTAGTAATAAATTCTCAAAATCGTTTCATTTTACAACAGAACAATTACTTACACAGAAAATGAGAGGTCCCATGTAACAGAAGTTTAAACTTGATGCAGTTGGGACCTAAAGGAAACATTAAGGGGCATAAAACAAGTTTATGTCATGAAATAGGAAATCGCCTGCGTGCGAGCGGGACAAACACTTTAATAAAGCTTCTAATACGTTTGTTAGAGCATAGTTAAATTCAACAACGTTAGGGTTGAAATTCGGATGAACACCTACGGCGGGCGGGGTGCTGTCGAATCTTTGTCATTTTAATCACAGTTCCGATCTTTCAAAATAATGTTATTGAAATATGTTCAATTTCCTTAGTCCTGTAGGTTTGTTATTTTCTGTTAACGTTCGAGAGAACATTTAAATTTATGATAGGAATCCTTTACGTACTATAAGTTATAAAGTCATTGAAGATCAATCAAACTTTTATTTATTCATTTACTATGTAATAACTACAATATAAAAGTAACTAAAAGTATAGTTGAACTAAAAAAGAGATTTGAGAAATAAAGATAATAAGTATAATTTTATATTCTCTCAAAAGGCATTGCCTATTTAGCAATGGCCTTTGTTCAAAAAGTTTTTAGCTCTTTGTTCATGGGATCACTCAATCAGAAGAACATTAGAAATTTGTTTATTTACATTTACATTAAATTTTTTATCAATGTATGTATTTTTATAGAAATTTTATTTTAGGGAAAATTTTATTAAATTACTTATAATGTCGAATTCGTAAGTACGTGAATTTTAAAGGCATCCGCGATAAATGTGTCAGTATTAAAATCAAAATATATGTACGTTTGGATATCTTTCCTCATTCCTGTTTATATTTACATGCTATTGTTAACTCATCGTGCAAATAGTCGTTAGTACTTATTTACATTAGGAAAATATTTGCTTATCAGAAAGAAAATATTTAATTAACTGTATTAATTATATTTTTCTTTATGACAAGATTATCCTTAACTTTACATTTATTAAAATCTCGTAAAGAACTCCTTCAAAAGTTTTTCGCCGACTATAGAATTCAAATATGCTCATGCTGAGAGGCAATAAAAATACCTCACGTCAAATCTGCGCCGCAATTATTCATTCGAAATGCCATCGGGCCCGTTTTACCCCAGTCCACCCTCTACTCGTAGGGTCTATTCACGCCGTGTGACAACCAACACATTTTGTGACATAGCAAGGAATGACGAGATTCTATTGTAAAGGGAATCTGTAGAGGATTATATAACAATTTTTTTTTTAATTATTTGATATAAATTTTGATTTGTTTATCTTTTAAACGAATTTTGTAATGAAAATATTTATATGTGATATATAAAATTCGATAACGATGAAAGTTACAAGCACGTCGTCGTGTATGCTTTGAGATATTACGTGTATATTACATGTAAATGTTTCCATCAAAATCCGTTCTACGTTATATTATGTATGCATATAAACAATTGTTTAAAGATTTTCTCGGTTCCTTGAGAACGCGAGATGCTTAACATGTCGGAGTACCTATATTTAAAATGGTTTAGAGTGGTTTTATGTAGTAATGAGCCAAGTACAGAGCTGAGGCTATTCCTACTTTGGCTTTGTTAGTCAAATGCTATATATTTTTATTCTAGCATGCTAGACTATTTTTGAAACTCGAGTTCGAACAATTCTAGATTTCAAATGATTCAATTAGTATATGGTGAGGTTTGAATGCTTATATTTCAAATTTAATCATCCTGATTTCAGCCGCAGAAAGTCTACTGTTACATATAGGCATCCTATAGACTTTCAAAAAGACTGCTAATGTGAAAAATGGCCAACAAAATCTAAGTTTTATTCATTTTTTATCAGTTTTACTGTCGTACTAATACTTTTAGTACATTTTCTTTCGTGATTATTTCTTCAAATGCAGATCGTATAAAAACAAACAAATACTTACATGGTTTCCCACTCATTGTTCATAGACCTTACGACGTAATCAAACCTCTTCATGCTAATAAAGCAGGGTATTTCGTGATAGGGCACCTATGAGCCGAAATTAAATACAAAAGTACGTTTTCAGAAAGGCAATAATTTTCCGAGTCGTTTAGTTTGTAGATGCAATGTACTGTAGAGATCAATAAGGCTTAGCTCAATTGATTGAAATGAGAATTGGTTTGTATACGTGAAAATTCAAATTAATAATAAAATATTGATATTAACAATGAAGACTAATATTCTAAGCAACCAGTGTGAATGTTACTTTCTTTGTTTTTGTGGATGAAATGAACTTCAAAAAACATTTCTAAACTTCAAGAACTTAATATTCTAATAATTAAAATAGTATGATTTCACACACAGAAATTATATATATTTAAAGAACATATACATATATATTTAAAGAACGATAGGTCACTAACTGATCAAGAAATCTCAGAAACTAGAAGTGCTAAGGGTCTCAAGTTTTGCATGGAATTTTCTTTTAAGACATATCTACAAAGGTTTTAGTTAAGACGGGATTTTGTCAAAATTTTCACGATATCCTGAATTATGGCGATTAGCCTGGTTAGCCGTAGGTAAAAGCTAATATACATTGTTTAAAACTTCTATTAATCGCGAAAAATTTCGAATGGTAACTAATAAAACTCAGTAAATTGCTAGACGAGAACGAACGCTAGCACAAGTTACTGAATATTTGAAGTGTCGAACTAAAGCAATTGAACGTTGTTTCCTAAACGATAAAACAATTGAAACTAGAAAAAATACAGTTCGACTATTGGCGTATTCGTGAAATGTTACACTCACAGCTTAATTGTTTGAATGTAACTAGAAAAGGTAAGAAGAGTTCTCTTTGATTCGGATTCCAAAATAAGTACAATCAAATGATTTGTTTCAAATAAAAATCTCTTTCGAGTCGTAACAAAAATTTGTAAAATGGATGTAGGAATTTTGACTTGGTTGTAAGATACGCAAAATAAAGTAGTTCTGATTGATCATCATGTTCTTTTGAATAATCAAATATTTATATTGCAATTTAGCGCGACATTAGAGTGCTAATAATGATTTCGCCACAATTATGGATGTCATACAAGTCGCATAAATACTTTTTCACGCTTAGTACAAATACTTTTATCCTCTATTTAAAACACTATTTTTTTAACGTGTGACAAGACTGGTATGTGGGACTCGAAACCACCACCACACATTGTCAATACCTAGGTCACGTTATATACTTTCACATAATTGAGACGTCTTGTTTCCGAGATTAATTCAAAGTCGTAATATTTTTATTTAAATAGACTTGATTCTAGCGCTTTTGAATTGCCAATTTGTTCATTTTAATTTGATTTTTTAATAATAGACGTGAATTATGAACTTTTAAATAATTTTACTACCACTTCTTAAGCGCAAATGGATAATTGGCGGAACAAACTCCATTACAGAATTTTTTTCAGAGATGTCAATTAACAAAATACACCATATGCGAAACTGTGATACAAAGAAGAATAATTAATTTCTCTGTAACTAATGTTTCCACGGTTTACTCACGTCTCATAAGTCGAAACGGTCGTCGGCGTTACCGACTAAAATTAACGTGAGTAAACCGTGGAAACACTAGTTATGTCATCTCGCGTAACTTTCAATGATATAATTTCTCTATATTTTATTTTTTTATTTCGGGAGCTACTTTCATGAGTAAAAAAAGAAAATATTTATAATAATTTATAAAACAAAAAGAGACTTATTTTAAGAAGGACAAACAGACATATAGACAGCCTTTAAAGTGGTATTATCTAAGATCAAGATTTTATTAAGAATTTTCTGTATTTTTTCCTTTTGAAATACGGTACCCTAAAAACACACCCCCTGTATGGAAACACACAGTTATTAACCTCCCCTCATGAAAATAATCCTATTACATAGGTACCTACATAGAGGATTGCCATCATTAATTAATTTTAATTAACATTCTTGAGTATAAAGGTATTATTAAACCGAAATATAAACGTACAAGTTGAACAATATGGTTAATTAAAACTATAATGATTAATAAAAAAAAATTCCTAAAATTACAATACTGTTTACTTAATTATTATTGAAATTTATTATTTTAAACTCAGTCTTCACTTAACGTAATATCTTTAGGCATTTAAGCAATATTTTTGATTGACTTTACTGTTATTAATGTCTGGAAAAGAGAAATCTTTTTAAAAGTAAAATTTTTGCTCAATTTGCACCATTAATTTCGAAGAGAAATGAAATAATGGTATTTTAGCTTTCAAAATATATTTTTTTATCACAGGCATATAGACCGCCTGATGGTAAGTGGATACCCCAGCATATGGATACCTACATGCCCCCTTGTCGACCTTTAATAAAAACTTATTAATAAAAATACGTAAAACTTAATCAAGTTTTCAACGCAATCTTTTTTAAACCGTTTGTTTACAATTCTTTACATTTTCTAAGTAATACATACTCAGTTGAAAGTAGTAACGTTATCTAAAATCTTGAAATAATAAAGTTAATTCATTTAAAACGATAGCCAAACGTTAACAGTGCTCATAGTTAAAAATTATACTGCAATTCTGCCAAAGAGTATAGGAATTTACCAAAACACTGCCGACGTATTATCACGACCTGAGCTGAGTTTACGAAATCCAATCAAACTTCGCTCGTCGGAGATCGAATTGAAGTTAAAGACAAAAAAAGAAATGGAATCAAATAACATCCAGCTATTCGTTTAGTGTAATCGGATAGCGTGTAATGGACACATTGACTTCGGTTTCCTGAATCCCCCACAAACGTCATGTCATGTCAAATATCACTCAGTGTGCGCCTGCTGGCATGTAACGTGTAGGGTTGGATTCAGGTATGGAATAAACTGATTTAGATAATTCAACCGCTTCTGTTAAACTCGTTTTTGTTTCGCGTGGGATCGTTTGCTAATAAATGGCAAAAAAAAAAATACTTTGTAAAATGTAAGAAACGTCCTTTAAGTATGCCAAATTGACATTGCAATGTAAGTATATTTGCTAAGTTTACTCCAAATTAATGCAAAGCGAAAAATTATTTAAATTTGTTTGAAGTTTGATTCTGATCATATTTGCAGAAAACTATTATGTTATTGATCATCACATTTTGGCCCTCTCTTTCTTCCTCTCTATTACTTGTAAATATCGCTTTGCTAGTCACTTATCTGTATTATAGGTATTTTGCTGTATTATTTGCGGAGAATTAATTTCAATGATAAGGCAGTATCACAATACAAACGAGGTATGTGGCTCTCACAAATCAAATGCACTCGAAAACACTGCATGCAACCCACCATCCGATTACTCCCGTTTTGATATCACTTCAGCCGCCATGTTGTTTTATGACGTGAGTGTGGGACAGTGACAAATTCAATTCTGTTTTAATTGAGAGAGCGTGCTAAATTTCAAGTAAGTACCTGTGCTTGTGTACCACAAGTCACTTGTTAAGTTAAATAAAAAAATATTTTATTTACATTTATATTGAGATACTAACTCAACTATTTTGAATTTACAAAAAAATTAAATTCATTTACGAGTAATTTAATTGTCTCAAAACTGAAGGAATACTTTATTTAAAATTTGAGCTTAATTGGTCATTGGACACTGGGAAAGGCCTAATTTGACTCGTAATCTTTGACCCATACTGACATATTCACAAGGTAAGTTAAATAAAAGCTTGTTAAAAATAAGTATTTGAATGATTAGTACTTAACGTATTCACGTTACAACACTTCTATCAACAATAATCTATGCCAGAGTGATTAATGCAACCGACCGCACGACTTCAGAACGAATGTGATGTTATTATGCGATAATTAATAACGTTATCACGCTACCCACGACATGGTGGAAACAAATTATCGTAAAAATATATCTGTTGATGCACATTTTCTGAGAAATAAATCATCTGGGGCGCAATAATATTCATGATGACACCTCTGTTCATTTATCAATGTTTTAATAGTGAAAGTAATGACGTACCTATTGGCATAGCAATAATAAATATCTCTGCACTTCATCTATTCATATAATTTCTATTCATGTAATAAAACTGTAACCAAGCATTGTATGTACATGGATGATATTAAGGAGAAAATATATGGGGTTCTTTTTAGGACCTATAGAAGCTGAAACAATCTATTTTCTTTTTTGAAATTTTGTCTGTCGTACGTTTGTAGCGCATCGCGCAAAAACTACGGAATGGATTTTGATGTTGTTTTCACAGTTNNCGCCGCTTAGAACCTGAAATATTGATAATTTTAATTACAGACATCGCGGGTCATTAATTGAAAGTAATTTATATTGTAGTCAAATTCTAATTTTTACTGTTGTTTATTTATAATTGCATTACTTTAACGTTTTTGTCTGATTTAACCCTCATTGTTAAAAGTCATCTTCTTAATAACTATAGAAGTAAAAAAAGTGAGAAATCACTGACTTACTGCTTCATAAGGTACCTAGTAAGCATATTACTGTATTAACTTCATGCAATAATACAATTACTTACGGAAACTTTCCAAAACCAAGTGGAAATATGGAACGTGACAAATTAAAAAACTAAGATTAAATAACTCAACACAGTTGGATGTGGTGTGCCGTTTAAAATTTACTCAATTTCAGTAAAAGGTTCAATTTTCCAAATGATTCCGGAGGCATTCTTGGCAACTTGTCAAAAATTTTGTAATAAAGCACATAAGTATAGATGGATATTTTACAGTTGCAATGAATCCAATATATGTTCAACATTATCTTAATTAAGTATTGTAGTTATCTTTTTTATTCCTCACATAGTTATTTTTCAGTCGCAATTTATAAAGTAAAAACTTCATTAAATCTAAGACATACATGTCATATAATGCCATGTCTAAGTTATCCCCAAAAAAGTAATTTTTCTGTACATATAGTGTACCTAAGTTTATTCTCCGCTAAAAAGAGCCCGTTCAACTTGGCTCCCACTTTCCGAAATGTACCTGTACCTGTCACAGGTCATCTTACTCTTCTGGGCATCGACCTTTCTGCCAACCTCAACTTTGGCGGCTATATTGAGGCCAGGGCT
>JADGIL010000016.1:0-17585 GCA_020352625.1 Cactoblastis cactorum
CAAAGTAAATGTAGTTTTTATATGAAGGTTGGTAGGTAATTCAAAATTAGTAAGCACCTTTCTTGTTACAAATTTTTGTTAACCAGTGTTACTTAACGGATGGATAGGTTTGGAATTTTATACAATTGCTGGTATTATTATTTTGTTCTTACCGTCTGATATATAAGACTAAACACATAAAGATTCTCCTCAAGGGATTGGAATTCCAACATTTTGTGTGAGAAAGGTAACTAAAATCAAACCTTTGAATAAAATAGACCTTACCACCAGCGTTTTTCATTAATAATACACAAAGTTTCAGGGAAGCGGTCGTGAATTTTTCTCGAGAATGTGACAAGTGGAGTGATTTAATATTTATGTTTGCATTAGCTGCGGTTTGTACCTTCGATTTTTAAGCCCGAATATTTAAAATGTCCTTTAATTAACTTTATTACGCTGGCGTGTTACTACCTCCCACTCTCTATAAATGACTACGAAATATGTATGTGACTATTAAGACTATAATTGAAAAGTAACTACAACGAAAAATAAGGTATTTAAAAGCAATGTGCTATCGGTGAGGCTATCAAAGCTGGCTGGGTTACTGGCCGGCTAGATATTAGAGAACAAAACAGAGGTTCACTTAGACAATCAAAACAGGTTGTATAATGCCATTTGGCAGATTGCGAAAACTATTAAAGCTAAATTTATTTCAGGAAAAACAAAAATGCAGCTTGTAAACGCAGCGAAAGACCTAAATTCGATTCAAATCGAAAGAACGCAAATTACGAACAGCCTTTTCCCCATAGCTGGTTAATACCGCTGAAGCGCCGAATTAACGCAGCAAATTGGCGAGAGAAGTGGAGGGAACAAAACAATAGGCTCGTTGGGGCAATCAAAACTGGCTGGGTAAGGCTCGCGAGCGCTTGGCGGAGCGCCAGCCTCGATGCAAGATAAGGGATGCCTCGGACATGTTTATCTTGTGAATTGACATATTTTTACTACGCTGCGGAGGTTATATCGTGACTACGCAAGTTTGTGTGATGCTATAACGTTTATGTTGTTAAGGTTTCGATGTGTTTATACTTTTTTCTTTGTGTTTTTTCGTAGACCTTTTCATATTTACAGATACATAGATCAAAGAGGTGATTATGCTTTGGCAGCAAGAATGCAATGAAAAGGTAATGAAAAGTAGAAAAGGGATGGCCTCTGACCAGCAGTGGAACTTATAATAGGATGTTGGAAATAATAATCCTTTCATATTTAATTCTGGTTGTAAACAACGCAAATATATAGAACCCAGATGGGCCGGCTCGTCCGGGGAAGTACAACACTACCACAGAAGACCGACGCTTGAATGGCGGATATCAGCCGCCATGCTCCGTCCGGTGAGTGAGAGAGAGTGAGTGACCCCGCAGGTTTTCAGTTGTCTATGGGAGGCAACTGAAAACCTGCGAGGTCACGTGACCCGTCTGCTCGTTTGCCTCCCTCTTACAAAAAAAATACCCCCAGATATTATTTCATACAAATAAAAAATTAAACCCACAGAAGCGCAAACATAGCTTCCAGAAAAAGTAAAAAGAAAAACCAAATCAGAACTACAACTGCATGGCAAATGGGTAAAATATTCACATAAACAGATACATTCATCATCGACCTGGTCTTCTAAGCGGCAGTATGAAATATATTAAAAATAGTGTTCTGTTCAAAAGTATTTTTTTCATTTACTATGGCAAGATGAATGAACCCCAAGAAAACTTTTAACAGATAAGTAATCTCTTTACACGAAGCCGTGACATCTAAATACCATAGACATTATGCTTATCTCGAATAGCGATATTATCTGGCTTGTCTAAAACATGCACAATCATAACACCAACCCAAATTCATAGCAAAGTCGCCACTATTATTCCAGCATTAAGATTCATGCAGGGTGACTTTGTACGCAGTTTGTACAGCCACCTTCATATTACATTTGCCTCATGAATCTTTATGTCGCGGTAATAGACTGCTGTATTTGTCTGACTTTCGTGTGATATTCTGTTTTATGTACACGTAAGGCAAACATTTGCGTTAGCACTTATGCGTTGAGATAATCTTAGTTTTTGTAATAAAAGCTTTGTAATGTTATTTAGCATTACATTTTTTTCAAACGTGGTTAACCAGTGGTATTATGGCCAGCTAACAACATCAATTTATTTTAAACATTATATTCCTCAAAATATACGACGCATCTATTAATCTGATGTGTTCTTTCATATCGAACCATCTCCAAGCACCTTATTCTCACTAATTAATATAAATATATCATACAGATTGGGATAAAACGAAAGTTAGGTCGAATCTTGGGATATTACCGATAGTTAAGTTTATAACAAATACATACATAGATAGATAAACCAAAACCAAGACCCACACCAATCGGAAATAAATAATTTTTCATCAAGACCTGACCAGAGATCGAAGCCTAGATCTCGTATGTAGCGGACAAACTTGTTATCTATTAAGCCACGGCGGCCGTCAAAATTTTCTAATAAGTTTATTTTCTAATAAGTTTTATTACAGCATACTGTAATTTTTTTACGGACAGATGTAGCGGTCAAACATTATGATGCAGAGTCTGATGTTGTATACAAAAATATGCTTTCTACCCATAGAACTCTGTTCTGGCTCATCTAACTTATAAATGACATAAACTTAATAGAATTTTAGTGTTATTCTGACAAAAATACAACAACGGAACGAAATATATAGTCATAGTTGTAGTACCAAAACCACAGTCGAAAAGACGTCTTAATTAAAAGGCTTAAAATTGCCTGTCTTATAAGCCTTGTTATCTGAAGTAATTAGGCTGACCAATACAAGAGGGTCGCCCTGTTGAAGGGTGGAAGACGACGAAGACTCCACAGCTTGATTGAAGTTTTATCTAGTAAGCTTTTGCTCGCGGCTTCGCTTGCATGAAATTCGGGGGATGGGTGAATAGTAAGCGGTATAAAGTAGGAATGAATAAGAAGGCAATGGAGTAAAAAGAAAAACTTATAACTGCCATTATCTTTTGCAAAGTTTCAGTAAAAAATAACTTATGAGCCATTAACAANNTTGTTAATGGCTCATAAGTTATTTTCAACAAAAATATGTCATTTACAGCCTTACCAGAAAATGATCTACTTTAAAAAAATACTAATTATAAAGAATTCATTGTTAAAGGAATTGCTGACACCTTGAGAGTATAATATTATACAGTTTTAAAACGTTTGAGTGATGATGTTTCAGTTTAGACAACGTTTATATACGTATATAGTGAGGCTGTCAAGCCTTGGTATTACAATGGCCCAGATAATATTCTCAGTTTAGATTCTTCTCAAAGCAACTTCGATGTAAGGACTTTAAATCAAACAAATAACTCTTATCCGGCTCGGCAGCCGTCTCCAAATGACATGCCAAGACAGTGCGCAGCGCGAAACGGGTCGTTGCACTATCGATTAGAACATGTTCCAGTAGAGATAAAAAAAAATGAAACGGGCCGCTAAGTGCCCTCCAGATAACGTAGGATTGAAAAATTTGGCCGCTTTTTCTGAGCAGTGGAACGGATAGCCAAGATTTTTTGAGATAGTTCTTTTAATAGGCACGAGATCTTTCAAAATCTGCGAGAAATATTCTAAGAACTACATATCAAGTTTGCGATCTATTCTTATGGGTGATTTTTGAACCACCCGTTCAAGATGGACTACTTCCTCATATTGATTGATACTAAAGTACGTACAATAATTATCTCTTTCAAGTAAAATACCATATCATGGTATTTTAAACACAACATTTAGCAAAAAATTTTAAAATTGTGACTATACAATAGTTGTATAAAAACACACTTTCTCACTACACGTCTGAAGTTACCCTATTTATTAAAAGTACTTCATTAAGAGAGGTCGACGCAAGTCAAATCTGACGTGACACAAAATAGCCAAAATTCCACATTGATTCTCCTCATATCAGCTGTACAGAATAAAATATTTGTTTGATATTTTTCATAGGTCAATACCGCATCGATTCCTTTACAATGCAAATGCAACCTTATATCAGCCGTTCCCAGTAGTCTGCCGGTAGGGTTTACTCTATCTATTATCTATTATGGACCAGAAGCCGCATTTTGTTTGTACGTGACCGCGGGCTGCGGTAATATTGAAATGGATTCAGAACTCCTGTGGAGTATAATGGAAAAAGATTGCAAGATCCATGTTACTATTCGCGTTCTAGACGAAATGTTGCATGTTCCAGATTAAAAACGTGATTGTGTTGTCGACAAAGTATCGGAGGAGGATGACAGCAACGTAATATCTTATATTATCACAATTCAACGGAACAAGATCTGTTTGCAATAGATAAAAAAAAAAATATGACAGTGGGAGGCAAACGAGCAGGCGGGTCACGTTATGTTAAGTAATCACCGCCGCCCATAGACACCTGCAGCACCCGGACAGTTACAGGAGCGTTGCCGGAAAATAGAATTAAGCGCAGATTTCACGACAATTTTAGATTCTTGGAAAATATAGAACACATGTAAGCAGTCGGAAATTGCATTAAATTAAAAAATATATAGACAAATGATAAGAAAACGATACACTTTAGCGACATTTTTTAAGCACGGAGCGAATTTACTAGCGCTAAAGAAAGAAACGAGTGAGAATTTAATTTGTAAATCTTGCAACAGATATTGGAGAATCAGAATCCACTTAAAATTTCTTAGATTGCACAATAAAACGAGTCCAGGTCGATCTTACTGTTTTTACGGTGTCATATACTCATGATTACATGGATTATGTTTTATAGAATTATGATCACGAATCGAGATAACACATATTTAGATTTTAGAATTATTTTGTGTTCCAAATATACTGATGATCTGTATATGAATCTTCAAGGAAATTGGATAAATTACGAGGTTAAATAAAGATTTCAAAATTGTATTGCTTGACCTCCTTGACCTTTTAAAATGTATTACATACCTTATTGGCATATCTCATATACAATTGAATGTATTGCAAATTGTGGTGAATGTCAAGGGAATGATTACAAAGGTCAACAACAGCTTGCATATGTCCGAAATGATCCAGAATATTCAAAATCTATAGATCAGCAAAAGATCAAAGAATTACAAAGTTAACAAATCAGATCTTAAAGACAAAACAGCATTGGAATGCGATGTGTGGTAGAAATCACCACACTTTTGTTCCAATTGGCAACTGTGCCGACCGCAAATAGAATATGCAGGGGCGATTGGCATTCAAGCGAAGTGCAAGGACGTGAAGTGGGGTTACACACCGGCACGTAACTGTGGTCTGCAGGATATATTGGTTAATGTGTCCACGAGCTATTACACAAACTTTTAGTTTTGAATAAGCTTGCACTGGTGTCCATACATTATTTTCCTAATCCCTTATACTTATCGAACTTTTCGAGGGAGGATTTTTGGGAAAGTTTTCCTTAATTTGAACATGTATCATCAATTAAAAAAGAATCATCAAAATCGGATATGAGAGAGCATAAAAGACTTTATTGTTTGATATATTCATGTCGTGACAGTATGGATGTCGTGTTACGTGTTTGCGGACTCACTATTCCAAAGATATTTTTCAGAAATTTTATGTGTATATTGGATGAGAGAATAAGTCGTAAATAATAGTTTACACTGCTGTTTTAACTTAGAACGTCGTTGTCTTGTCAGCTAGCATAATATACCATAATGGGACAGTCGACACAGGCAAACTACTGTACTTACTTTAGGATAAAGAACAATGTAAATAGTTTGTTAAACACAAACCTAACTCAAATGTTTTATTACAATATACATACATTAACGGTGTCAAGAATATATTTCTGACAAAACAATATCCTTGTGTACTTTATCAAACAATTAAATAAGTTATGTTTCATGGAACTGATTTAATGCTCGGAATATTTTATAAACGAGCGGTGTGCCATAGTTTTTAATTATATTGTTTATAATAAAATAATAATAACTATTTAATCACGATAAAAATAATCGATCATCGTTAAAATGTAAGAAATTTTGAACAGGTTATTTCTTTTCTACCAGTCAGAGGTCTAGTAAATAAACAAATTCAGGAAGACACACGTTATTAAATAATATATTACAACTACTCTGAATTATTGTCAAAATAACAACATGATTTTATAATTTTTCGTATACCAAATAATACCTTCTAAACAAATTAAAAAATTTGAACAATACCAAAGAATACATTCTAAACTAATTTAGCGATTTAAACAATACCAAAAAATACCAACTAATCTACCTTTATTTTATCATTCGCCGTAATAAATTCGATTCCCCTATTTTTATCATACCCCTGCGACATTAATTATTATAAAACATTAAATAGCACACTACAACAACCAATTAAGTAAAACAATCCCGTTATTTCAATCGTCTCTAAGCTACAACAAAAATTTAACCAATACGGCAAAATTATCTTTTTTTTTAACTTGGCAAATTTTTCATGCATTAAGTAAATTTGAATTTTGATATCATTTTTCATGCTTTAAGTTAGATATAAAACGGTCGCGACAAACCGCCGTCAACACAAACGATATAATGTTAAGATAAATCTGACGTATTACGCGCGGACATGCGAGCGTGGCGTTGGCCTGATATCTGGGTCAGAATTAGGGAGCCCGCCCTGTCACCCTACCAGCCACAAACGAGACACCAGCCGACATTGTTGAGAAGTCAAATAGGGAGGTTTGTATGGGCTTCAAAACTAAAAGGACGCCCGAACTACACATCTGAGGGGAAGAAGTCCGAATTCAAAATTGGAATTTTATACAAATGAAAAAGATAATGCTCTAATCTCTGGATGAGTCGGTCGAATCTGGTCTGATAGGCACTTTTTCGAAAAGGCTGTAAGTCTAAAATATAAAATCACAAAATTATCATAGGAGCGATTGGCTATAATTGTATAAAATAACTTTTATGAATCTTTAAGTATTTTACTCCTTACAATTGAGCAAGCATAAAAATTATAAGCAGTCTTTTAAAATTATCAATTTTAATAAAAATAAATTATACAGTACTAATGAGGATATTACGTCATAGGGAATACCGATTTATTTTAACAACATATGTATGTTTACTCAACGTCAATCAATAGGTTCCTTTTCTAACTTTATATACAAGTCACGCTTTATCATTATGTATGATTGTATGTTGTATACGTGTAACATGCAAAAAAATTCGATAATGATTGTTTCTTTATTGGTAAACATTTTCCTTGTTATTTAAATTAAAACGTACAAACTTGAAAAGAAAGTAATGTAAAGTGGAAAATGAAATGAAATCACAACCAAAAGACGGACTTTTGTCCGACAGTTGGTCTGTATTATTCGATAAAACCTAATCTGTATCAAAGATTAACGGTATAGACAATATGCACGTATCGTTCACTAAAACTTAACTGCACATATAAATGCAATTTAGATTCCATGTCAGTATAATAGACATTACAATTCAAATTGCACGACATTGACGTGGCAGACATCGAGGCAACTCCATATTTATTGTTCTTAAACACAGCACGAGTTTGATTTATATGATAGATCAGTGGTATGACATCATCGGTTGGAGATATTTTGATAAAAATAAAACTCGATAATAAACTTTACCGGTCAGCTAATACGGACTTATCATGGGATATAATAGACATTATATTAAGTCAATTGTTGGCAATTTATGTATAGTTAACGCACGTATATCAAATAAAGTTACACTATAACGATATCAAACGATTATAGTCAAATTGGAACAGTTTAAATTACTATTACCTGAAAAATATTATCATATGCTATATAACTATAGACTAAAGATAGAAATCCTTTCATATAAACCAACCTTCATTACCAAAATTAATATAACTAATGTAAGTTTGCCATAAAAATATCCCTCTGCAGAAATATAAAAGGCAAAGTACAACTTCGCTCAAATATTTACTTCCTAAACAAACAATAACAGTAACACTTAATAGGCGTCAGTCAGGAAATTAATGATACGTAGACGCGAACACTAGCATTACGGTCGAACTAAGTTGTAATTAGCGTTCGATGGGAGCAATTAGTGACTTGCATTTCAAGGCGTGCTGCAAGGTCGGATGTTAGGTCCGCTAGGATAATGTGGTTAATGTACCGTCAAATAAAGATTGCTTTATTAACCCTCAGTCAAAATATGCAATCTCATGTTTAGCGCGTTTTAATTATAACTTGTTTTCTCTCGTTCTTTTATATTATAAATTTAAATAATATGAGAAACAAATCAGAGAATATGTTTTAACTAAAATTTAGGTTTTTAAACAACTATATTTTTCCCATTAAAACCGAACCGAATCGATTAATCCCAACTAATAGAGTCCAGTAATTTTAATATGAAACAACAATTTTTCTACATAGTATAATATACAATAATAGATACATAATCCGTGAAACTTTATAGATGTAGTCATGTAAAAGCTGCCGAAAACTATACTCTCCAAAGAAGATAAAAGCTTGATATCTGTGTTATAGTATACTATGTACATTTAACGAAAAGTTATTAGAATTAACGTTAAAATATTTAAGCGAACTGAAAACGCCAGAGCGAATTAAACTCTAAAAAGTTTCGACATTTTTAAAATTGCACAGGCAAAGTTTGGACGAATTTGGCAACTATACGTGAAACAATTCTGCATAAAACAGCAGTTGCTAAAGTGATTACTCAGCGGGTGTGTTTATTGTGGTAATTTATTATCAAACTTCGGTTGCTGGTTACACGTTAATTGTATTTACTACTCTCGTGAGAATATCACGATAACATGAATATTATGTGTCTGGACTTACACCTTTGTAAATTAGTTTTGATAATGACTTTGAATGATTAAAATGTTTATTAAATGTCATATTCATAGCCGAGTTACAATTGTTATTAAAATTTCAGGTATTAAAATAGGTATGATTGCTAATTATGGATTTTCCAAATTTATAGAATTACCTTGTTCAGTCATTCATCACTTACTTAAATGGCATGTTATGTCCATATTCATTGACATGTCTTGAATACTTGAAGTAAAAGATTTTACACGGTTGACGATATTGTAATTTATTTAATATGTAATTGACATGCCTCAAACATTTACAGATACAGTATCACGTCATTATCTCTTACGGGTTAGACAGAGGTAAGCGTCGCGAGACTCGAAGACCAGGCTTAGCAAAATGGTGGGCTTATTAATGGAATGGAGATTCAGAAATAGTGACAGGCTACTAGCCCATCGCCTATGAGAATTCCTGTTTACCTACCCTACGTGTTAAGTGAGTTAAATATATAAATATTAAAATATAGGTTAAGTCAAGACGCGCCAGACCTCCATCACTCAAAAGTTAATGAGGCGAGAATCGATCTGCTTTAAATGTTCATGCTTAAGTTAACTAAATGTCATTTAATTTTATCTCTAGTTCAATATTTTTTTATTTATGGTCATGACCCCTTTTCATCGTTAGGAACTGTAGTGAAAGGTTTCAGGAGGAATAAGAATTTTATGACACTATTTGCTATTTTGGAGTAATATTTGCATTATTAGTGTTTCCACGGTTTACTCACGTTAATTTTAGTCGGTAACGCCGACGACCGTTTCGACCTATTCAGAAGGCCATCTTCAGGGCGAGTACTAGGAACGTCGCGGCGCGGCTAAAATTAACGTGAGTAAACCGTGGAAACACTAGTTATGTCATCTCGCGTAACTTTCAATGATATAATATTTGCATTTTTTTAATTTAAAGATCCTTTAAATATCTTCCAGTAATATGTATTGATATCGTAATTTGTTTGTTACACTTTCATGTAAATACCACGGAACGGGTATTTCAATGTCATATATAACCAAAATTAGCATATAATGCCAATGTCTATACATATAATAAAATTGTAACTGAGCTATGTCTGTACATGGGAGATATTTAAGAAAAAAAAATTTAGAGGCTCTTTATAGGGCCTATAGAAGCCAAAACTATTGTTTTTAGAATTTTTGTCTGTCTGTCTGTATGTTTGTACGCGCATCACACAAAATCTATCGAACGGATCTGGATGAAATTTGGCACTGCGATGGATTATGTCCTAGACTAAAAGATAGGCTACTTTAAATCCCGGAAAAATGTACGGTTCCCGCGGGATATAAATATGGTAAGATCTACGCGGACGAAGTCGGGGGCATTAGCTAGTTAATAATAATGCTTTGCTAATATTGCTAGAGGAAGACCAAGGAGATGGGCGGGACGACCCGGTTCAATTTCTACTCGAATGGCCAGACGACGAAAGAAAATGGGGAGGCCTTTGCCCAGCAGTGGGACACGACAACTTAAGGCTATTAATAATATTGTTATAATATAACATGTTATTCTGAAATTTTTAACGAAGTTTTCGAGTTCGATCATCAGTGAGGTCAAGTTGTAAAATAATACTTTCTGATTGATCTGGGGGTTTTGGTTATTTAAATTTAAACATTTTTTTTTTATAGTGTAGTTGAGTTAGTATCCTATACACAAGTCTAGAACTTACATTAGGTTTATCTCAATCTGTGTGATTTATTAATTTATTTCTTCTTACCAGAGCATAACCTAGGATCGCATCTAGTTACGATATTAGTTCATTGGAGAACGTTAAGATTATTTAGACATGATGACAAGAGAATAAAAACTGGAATATACAGAAAAGAATAGAAAATAGAAAATAATTTTATTTATTCGATATATTTTTTTATGTCAGAGAGAGGCAAACGAACAGGCGGGTCACGCGTTAAGTGATCACCGCCGCCCATAGACAACTGCAACACCCGCGGGGTCACAGAAGCGTTGCCAGCTTATAAAAAGCCCCTGCACTCCCCAATGGAGAGAGCGAGGAAGTTGGGCCTCCGGATCTCCAACTCACCGGACGGAGCATGGCGGCTAATAGCTACCATTCAGGCGTTGGTATTCTGTGGGAGTGTGGTACTTTTCGAGACGAGCCGGCCCATTCATTCATTCAGGCTCATACCACTACGAAAACTACGTAACCATAAAAAGAGAAAAAATACAAAGTCTGGTAGTCTATAGCTTGATTAAGATTTAAATGTTTATTAATTAATGATATAAAAATGTGTCATTAACTGATTGGTGAAGGTCCTTTTTTTGATAAAATATTTTGATTTTGACGAGATCAACAGAAAAATTGTATCTAAACGATCATCATCTCAACACAAAATTGCCAACAACACGTCATATCACAATATACACATCACAATACAATGTTACAACATCTGACATTTGTGTTTTGGACCAAACAGTCTCCACTCAAGAACTCTACCATAACTTACCTGAATCTGAAACATGGAGATGGAGTCGTCCAGCATCTGCACCCGGACGGCGAGCATCTTGCCGCCCTTCTTCGGTGTGGGGGGAGGGGTGCGAGAACCCCCTCCCGCGCCGTCCACCCCCGCCGGCGTGCTGGCCGAGTGGTGCATGCGGCCTGACAAATGTTAAATAATGGGTTTCATTACACTATCATTAATTATCCATTCATTCATTTACTTAATATTTCTAGACTTTTAATCATCTAGAATTTCGAAGAGAACAAATCAGCATGTTACAGCTAATCAATTTACCATAATGCAGTTATGGTAACCCATAGATTTTTTTTAAATCTTATGTCAAAATATTTTGTACAATAGTTAAATTCTATATCAATACATAGTACTGCAAATATTTAATATAAAACAAGACCCAAAATGTAAAAATATAAAAAACAGATCTATTGAATTCAATTATTATGTACATAATGTCCATGTAAGATTAAAATGATCTCACAGATATTAAGTGACATATAGTCACATGATCATAGCATATGACTTTGATAAACCAACGGAAAAGGCAGGCTTACAGACCAACCTACATTATATGCAGCAAATACAAATTTCTTTTTTTTTTATTAAAGGAAACAAGCTTGAGATAAAACACGGCAAATTTTTTTTTAATTAAAAATATACTTTATTACATACTGACAATATATATAACAAATAAAACTAAGTGTGAGTTACCACCGTCTATAAAAAAATACATGTTTGTTGTATGGGAACCTCACTTAATTATTTATTTTATTTGTTGTTATAATAACAACAAAAATACATCATTTGTTAAAATTTTCAATAATCTAGCTATCAAATTCATGGGACAGCCTGTTGTCCCGTTTTACCCTTTTGGTACGGAATCCTATTAAATACAAATAATACAAGCTTATCCCAACACTCACCAGGTAGGGTGTGATATCCAATTGTGGACAGATGTCCTGTGGAATTACAGCTACCCAGTGGCAAGTCGGAGTCCATCATATCGCAGTCTCATTGCCTCCCTCTATACCCAAGCACCTTGCTCCCAGTGCCCATTTCAATGTGTTTATTACACTACACATTTATTCTGAATTTCACTTCTGTCTTGTAGGTCCTGTACAGACAATTTTTCATCTAAATGACAATATATAGGAACAAATCACACAAATAGTGGTAGCACCAAAGTAAGTTTGAGACTTGTGTTATGGGCTACAGTTTTTTTTTTTTTAAATACATAGCATGACCCACTGTTAGGCAAAATCCATTTTAAGCAAAAAATCAAATATATATCTCTTCTATTACCCTGATATTATTATGATCTAATGAAAATTAATGACAAAAGGGCAATATCTAACAAACGCACACTTTAGACATTTACAAATTTAGGCTAATAAATAAAGATTGTATAAAAATAATTTATTGTAGATATGTAATAGCAAATTCAGTTAAAACTAATTCCTCCCTAATGGATTAAAATAAAAGATTTATTTATTATTTCCAAATTGTACTCCAGACTTCAACTGGGTGAAATTTTACAAAAATATTTATATTATTTAGTTTATATATTTGATTTTTTTGGACTTTTGTTTACTTTTAGTTATGCTTTATTAAACACTTTCTTTATAGTTACATATTTCTAAAATGAAAGTAGCCTAAGTTACTACTTATTACATCAGCTGCATACCAATGAAAGTCCCTTCACAACAGATAGCCATTTCAGAGATAATCTAATAGTAGTAGTAGACCTAAGACCACTCAAATAATGCAATCATACAATAACAATAAAACTTATCCCAATAATGCAAGTGCAAACCACTTGTATCTATCCAATACACACAATCAGTAAAGTCAGCCGAATTGTTTAATAATGTATAATATGAAAACACATAATATTAAAATTTTACAAAATTTAAATGCTACTTCCACAGTCCCATTACAGAATATTAGATAGGATAGTGGAAAATGAATCACTTCAGTGATTCATTATTGTCATTTAATAAAAAAAAAAACATTAAAGTATAGTCATTTAGTTCAATATCAATAGCATAGTAATTTTTATGTAAGATATATTTGTTCTTAATTTAAAAGAAGCAAAAATTGCATAATAATTATGTTTGGCATTAATTAAGTGTCAGCTGAGTATTTTAATTCTTATCAGTTATCAATGAAGTGAAGCCCCATACCTGCTATGACAATTAACATATTTTTACACAAACAACACTGGATTACACATAAATAAACACCCGATTTAATTTTAATTGCACTGATTAAGCACCAATGTCGCAAAATCAACTTATTGCATACTGGATGCAAAACCGGCGGCGCCCTACTTTACACCCTTAGACATAAATAGTTAGCTTCAATGCAATAACCAGAAAATAGGTCAACGGAGGTGTGCCCGGCCACCCCGAGAGAGACAACAGACGCACTGCCTTCGCCGGTCGCCGCGCATCTCTGTCATTAGACCTTTGCAAATTTTATTACTCCTACATTTCGTTACAACTACACGTTACAAATTATGAAATAATTTATGAGCACCATAATTTTCTTTGAAATACCTAAACATTAATCTTTATAAACATATCTTACTTTCTAACAGGCGCAGATGAGAGAGAAAACAGACGACGCACTGAAGCCTCGACTCCTGACCTGTCAACAGGCTCAGTCATTGATCTAATAGGTCAAGCACAAGTTTAATATACGACACTTCTAACACTGACACTAGAACTGAATTGCACTTTTCTTTTAATTAAATTGTCTGTTAATCAGATAAAAACAGAACACACACCCTATCTGAGGCTACGAGTTATGTCTAACTGCCATCGCCATATTTATTTACTTTCTTATAAATGTTGCCAGTAGCATGAATTTTGACCATGGAAATTTCGACTGATAAAAATACTACTACTATTTTATAACATGATTCGATAAAATTATACAAGAAGCAAAGAGGTATCACCGCATCACTACCCACCTGAAGTTGTATACAAATATATGTTAACGTTGACAGACATTTGACATTTGACATATTTATTAGTCGGGCGTGCTTCGTCGGCGCTCGTTTGTCGCGTCAACATAGATGTGTTTATAAACTTTTGTCTTACTTTGATTACGTGAATGTGGATCTTGTGAATTAATTAAATTATATAAAACATCTTGCTAAATGATTATACAGAAGTAAATAAAGTGACGTAGTAAAATGGAGACGACTCCCTTGTTGACGAGGCCAAAAAGGAAATCGTTTTGGTCAAGGTACCCATTAGAAGTTCAATGTTGAATGTATTCATCTTCTTTGTTTAAACTGACTACATACTTATTACAGGTTTAAATTTTCGAGATTCAATCGTAAAGAATTTTCGTCAAGAGCTATTTATGTAGGTCAATACCCAGACGAAGATTTTCCTCCAAACTATGTCTGCAATCAGGTAATTTTTATTGATCTATTCGTTATACAGCGTTTTATATTTTGTTTGTTGTCTTGTTGGAAGACCACATAGGTACACGAATTTACAAATGAATATGTTATGTTTTATAATTTATGGTATATTAAAAATACTAATATGTATTAAAACATAAAAATCAATACTTGATGAAAGTATGTATAAATAAAATATTATTTCTCATTTATAAAACTCAGCCTATTATATTAGTTAAATTTGTCATGTGACATACAAAAAAAAAAAACAAATTAAAACAAAAATTGAATTGGCCTTTTCCAGAAATACAACTTCTTTACATTCCTGCCACTTGTACTATTTGAGCAGTTTAGGTTCTTCCTAAACCTGTACTTCTTAGTGATGGCTTGCAGTCAGTTCATACCTAGCCTCCGTGTGGGCTACATCTACACTTACTGGGGACCATTGGGTTTTGTTCTCTCTGTTACACTCTTCAGAGAAGCTATTGACGATTTTAGAAGATATAGGTGAGTATGATTTTAAAATGTATACTTTTAAAAACTGTATTCCTAAATGTCTGAAAAATAAAATAGAAAGTGTTGATGAAAGTTTTAAAAAAAATAACAGTCATGTGCAATGTTGATTTTATTGAATCATTGGAGTAAAAAACTAAATATTCGATATCATTAAAGTGTTATTGAATATTTAGTTCAGTTCACAGGAAAATAGTATGATTGTATTACTTTTTAATCTAAATAAGATTATAAAATGTTGAAAAGAACAATATAATTTGCATATTTTCACTCTATGTGAGACTTATCAAGAACATTGGCTTTCCTAAAGTTAGATATTGCTGATACATCTTGTTAAATAATGTGAATGGACCTTGTATCTTTGAAAAACTTCTACAGATTGCCATTAACCATAACAGTAAGCTATTAAAATTATGGATAATTGTTGAAGAATTCCTACTGATTACCAATGTATATTTAAAATCAACACTATATTTAAGGTGTTAGAGTTGTTTTTGTCTTGCAGCATTCAACAAAAAACTTTGTGACTATAAAATGTATAACAATGAACTCTGTATATAATGAATTGTTTTATCTTTATTTAATACTTACATATGTATTGTACATAGCTGGACATTACCGACTATACAATAGCATCTTTACAGATAATTTCACTTGCTCGCTTTTAATGAATCATCAGCTCTTGAGACTTTTGTCTTAGCAATAACTAGTTGTTATCAGTAGTATTATTTAGGGGCAAAACTATAAAAAAAAGTGGTGCTAGAAGTTATAGTCTGTATAACTACAACTTCTATTAGCAGTTGCATTTTCAGTATTCGTATTGAGAGTTTGGACAGCTATATATATTAGGATATATTGAAGGTGTATAACTTATATTATCATGAAAAATAATTAAATTTAAAAATTTAAAAAACCCACGACACATTATAAAAAAACACAGGTCAAACTTACCCCTCTTTTTGTGTCGGAGGTTACAACCTAGCTAAGAACACTCTCTATAAAGTTGCTTTTCAAACAAAAAAGGATTATCGAAATCGGTTCATCCGTTTGGGAGCTACAATGTCACAGACAGAATGACATACATGTCAAAGTTTTAACACCCCACTTTTTGCGTAAAAGATAGATTTACACAAGTGATCTAAGAAAAATCACATGGACATTATTGAATTTAACTTAAAATTTCATTTAGAATTTTTTTTTATGATTGAGGTTTTTTATGTATGGTTTAATTTAAACTTCTTTTTGCCAAATTTATAAGCTTTCAAATTATAGTTATTATTAACATCAAAAAATTTTGGGTTGTAAGAATTTTGTGGTCAAATATACAAAACCCTTACAAGGAAATCAAAAACTATAGAGCATTTTTTGTTTTTACAGGCGAGACAGAGAAGTAAACAGGCAACGCTATGAACGCATAGTACTTACTGCCAACGATGATGGCTATCGACCATTTCTCACAGAACAGGTCCCAGCCTCGGCTCTCAGGGTGGGTGATATTGTAATGCTGCATAAAGGCCTGAGGGTTCCTGCTGACATGATATTGTTAAGAACAAATGAGACCATGGGGACTGTGTTTATAAGGACAGATCAGTTGGATGGTGAAATTGACTGGAAATTAAGGTGAGGTTTTTTTTACTACAAAACGAAAGATGAAGAAAATATTCTTTATTTCATTGAACACAATGGATACCACATTAATTCAATTATTTGCACTGTACTAAATTCTATAACCCAGTTGCTAACTTTTTTTATGGCAGAGGGAGGCAAACAAGCAGGCGAGTCACGTGATGTTTAGTAATTACCGCCGCCCATAGACACCTGCAACACCCGGGGGGTCACAGGAGCGTTGCCGGCCTTTAAGGGATTAATACGCTCTTTTCTTGAAGGTTCCGATGTCGTATTGGTCCGGAAATACTACTGCAGCCAGTTCGTCCCACAGTGTGGTCGCACGTGGTATAAAGTTTCTTTTAAAACGTACGATGGTCGACCGCCGTATTTTATTTTATTTTATTAAAATCACCTTTTTGTAGTTGAATGTAGTGGAAATTAAACCACCGAAGTATTGATAGATGTATTTTGCTCTATCTTGCTAAATATATGAGAGATACATTAAGCATGTAGAAATCATAGTATTGTTAATAGATTAAAATTATATAATTATTTCTTAAGTTTACGCGAATATTAGACATTGAAATGAAACAAATTTAACGGATTCTATCGCGGTTTAATAACTAGCACTACACACAAAGGAATTTTATACAGATACTCGCGAAGGAACA
>JADGIL010000037.1:0-14400 GCA_020352625.1 Cactoblastis cactorum
AATAAAGTTTTTAGAGGCATTTTTTATAAGTTTTTAAGTCTCCTTCTGCAGGAAAAATTATCTTAATATTCTTAACTTCCTTGATAAAATCAATAATTCTATAACAGAAACTTTTTGCATCTGTTAAAAACAAAAATGTTTTGTTCTAAAAAGCAGTCTTTTATAGTTTGTATCAAAGTAGTGATTATTGAAAATATGAGAAATGTCAATTTTACATTTCTTCTCATTCTTTAATAACTCAGAAAATTGTAGAAGTTTAGATACGAGTGCTTATAAACACTTTTTGAATTATATGAATGTGTTTTAAAGAAAGAAATAAAATTGAACATTAAATTCGTAAAAATCTTTAAAAACATGCTAAAAAAATCAAATGAAGCAAAAAAAAGATTTATCAAATATTTATAATTTTATATCAGAAATTTAATATTTAAATTAAATAATTTATTTTTATAAAATATTTTTTCTTTACTCATAAAAAAATACAAATATTTTTAATAAGTTTTTTTGTAGTATTGTGTTTAATTTAAATTATATTTTATCTCTAAAAAATACTATTTTTATTTGTAATTTATTTTTTTTAATTTAATAAAAACAATATAAGTTTTAATTTTTTTTGTGATTAAAATTGTGTATTTTTTAAAATTAATTTTATAATTCTATAAGTATTTATTTTAATTTAAAATGAATCTTTTTTAACAGTAATCTTTGAAAAATTTATCTTTTTTAATGATTATTTTAAAATAATACTTTTATTAAGTTTTACTAATAAACACATAATAAACTTTTTAAAATTACTTTAAAATTTTACATAAAAAACACTTTATTAGTGTTAATTTAATTACATATTAAATATAAAATAAATAAATTATAATTTACAAAAGAAACATATAAATTAATCAAAGCCAAAAAAAATTTAACATTTTGAAATTAAATAATAAATTTAATAAAAATATTATACTTACCTTTTTAAAATTTAATTAATCAATAAAAATATGATCAACTAAAAATTTGATAAATCAGTTAATAATTTTAATATGTAAAAATATCATACAAAAAAGTATAAATACGCGTAAAATCTTAAACCCATGAACTTAATTAAGATTCTTTTAAGTGTGCTTGGATTATTTTGTGTATTTCTTACGATTGGTGCTTTTAATCTAAGAGATAAACCTGTGACAAACAGTACTAGTAATCAAGAAATGTGGAATGCCCCTTATAACATTAGTGAAAAGGAATTAGACCAAAGATTAATTTTTGAAGAAGAAACTGGCTTAGTAAACAATCAAAGCTTTATAATTCAAAATAAAAGTTCAATGATTTACAACGAAAACAACCCAGAAAATACTTCTTTAATTTTAGATGAAAATTTTGACAAAATTTCTAAAACTAACCCCAAAGAAGAAAAACATTCCTCATTAAAAGAAACAAAAGATTTAAAAATCAACGAACCAAAAGACATCCTTTCCCAAATTATTAATGAAGAAAAAGAAAACGCAACCAACAACCAAATTTTTTTAGAAAGAATAACTGACTTAACAGGTAAAATCAACGATTCTTTTACTGATATTAATGAGATATTACAAAGATTTAAAAAAAGTTATGACCCTTCTATATCCAAAAATCTTCATAATATGATGGTTGGTCTGAGGAAAGGATATTTTGAATTGACACAAAATTTTTTAAATATTCTTAACAAAGTGAAGAATAGCCAATTAAAATTAACAAATTTATATTTGGAGAAAAAAGGGTTAAATTTTATTTTATCAAGTAATTCAGAGTTTAAGAAAGAACTTCTAAAAGAAAAATATGAAGAATTTAACAAAACATACGTTACACTTACCGATAACATCTCTTTATTGTATTATTACGCAATCTCAACAAACGACAAAATTTCTGCTATATTTAGAATTATGTCAGATCTAAACAAATGGTCTACAATTGAAGAGGATATAAAACAATTTATTAATTCTTTGATAGTAAAAGGGGTACAAACCCAGAAATCAATGATGGCTCTAATACAAAGTATAAATTATAAGTTGGATGATGGGGTTGTGTTAATGAAAAACTATTATGAGCAGTGTAAAGAAAAATATGATGAAAAGAGTTTATCGGTCGATTCGTTTAATCTTTGTAGAAGTAATGTTGAATCTATTTCTGCGGTGGTTGAAAGAACTCATGCTGTGTGGAAATTTAGTGAGTTAGAGATTAGAAAAATTTTGAATGATGAGTTTGAGCATTTGGAGAGGAAAGGTATTGAAGTTAATTAAAATTGATTGGTTTATTTTTATTTAAAGATTTTTATTATTTTTTGGTGATTAATAAAATAATAAAAGTTTTTGACAAAAAATACTTTACTTTTTTTTTATTATAATTTATTAAAATGATTGATAGAGAATTAAGAAAGGTTTACATGTAAAATCTATTATCAGCTAATAAAACATTTAAAAAAATTAATTATGAAATTGTATTTCTAAGAAATAAATAAATTCTAAAGTAAATTTAAATTATAACTTTTATTGCATTAGTAAATACTTTAAAGAGATTCTATAAAACTCTTTTATATATTGGGTCATATAAAAAAATATTTTATACTTCATACATTGAAATTATTTACTTAACCAATCATTAGTTAGTAAAGGTTATTTCTTGTTTCTTTAAACAAATTATGAGTTTACTTTGTATTATTATTTACTATTTATTTTTTCGACAAAAAAAACATTATTTAAATGAAAAGATAGTAAATAAGATTTCTTAGTAAGTTTGTCTCTAAAAATTTTTATAATCCTTTAGTTTTGTAGTAAAACTTTAATATTTTTTTGGAATATTGTTAAAAAATAAAGTTGACTCAAAAATAAAATCTAATTTTATAATTTTTCAATATTTAAATTATATACTCTGAGATTTTGACCAATACACAATAGATTTAATTAAGCTATTTTTTTATGTTAATTTTTATGTATTTAGTATCGCCAAAGGTTTAAATTTATGTTTTTGTATTAAAATTCAATTATTTATTATTTTTAAAAAATATTGCTAAAACAGAGTTTATTTATAATTCTTGAGATATTTGTCATGAATATAAATACTTTTATAAAAACGTAATATTTTAATTTTAAATGGTTTAAACCAATAAAAATTATATAATTTATTTTTTTTTGAAATGCTGAAAAGACAGAAAGTATTTATTATTTTTTAAATTAATAGATTTTTTAAATTATTATATTATCCCTTCATTTTTAAAATCTTTTGTGTATATCAAAGAATGAACTATGAAAAAACTATATAAATTTTTTTATTTTTTATAAATAATTAAAATCTATTTAATATTTTTTACTTTAAACCTTTGATCAGAAAATTAAAAAGCTTAATTTGTTTCTTTTATGAATTATTAAAGTAAATATTGTAAACAATGTTGCTATTATTATAAAATTGATATGATCTTTTATCTTAAATAAGAGCACAGGGAAATGTTTATTTTGATAATAAAATGTTATCATTCCGAAATAAAGAAGATTAAATTTTAGAAAGATATTTACCTTTTTATTCTACTATCTTTTTTTGTAAGAAACAGAGTTAAAAAGTATATTTTTACAATTTATTGGTGCTATTGAAAACGAAATATCTCTTTTGTAAATTATTTTCATATTTATGATGAAGTTATATATATTTTATTTTCTTGTAAGTTAAGTCTAAGCAAAAGAGAAAAACTATTATATAATTTAAGTTATTTGCTGGGGCTAATTACATCTAATATTTTTATAAAATGTTGACTTATTAACTCATTACTAAAAATATTTAAATTAAAAATATTCTTTTTTAATATGCAAGCTTTAAACTTGATTTCTCATCAAAGAAAATCACCGATTTTCTTTTTAAAATGTTTAAATTTGCTTAAAAATTATAGTTTGTATGTAATTGCCACATATAACCATATTTAATAATAAAAAACAATTATTTCATTTTTCTTTAATAAATTCCACTTGATCATTAATTATAAATTTAAAAGTAAAGATATTAGTAAAAATGATCAAGTAATATAAAAAATTTATGTACTTAAAATTTAAGAGTTTAGTTTTATTATGTAAAAACAAAGATTCTTTTTTGTAAATTTCTATTATGTTTTTTGAGTGTTAATATCTGTTAAAATTCTTAAAAAATTTTTTGCAATCCAAATTTGTTTTTTAGAGAATTAATAGTTATAAAATATGATTAAAACATAATCTTATTTTAATTATTATCTGGATTACTTTGTTTAAGATAAAAAAAATCTTTTAAAGATCACAGAATCGTTCTTTAAAAATATTAATAATTCTTTAGAACACTTTTTACTAAAAAATCTTTAAATTGTAATTTTTAATTATTTAAAGAAAAAAAATTTAAAAAAAGTATGGTGTTTGGTAAAATAACAATGATTCTGTTTGTTAATTTAGTGTTCTCAGCAAATAAAAAAGAAGACGAAAATGAAATGTTTGATATTAATCCAATAAATGATCATAATGAAAGGATTATTCAAGGAAATCCTGGGAAAGATGAAGAAAGAGAATGTTTATTAGAGGTTGAAGAATGTAAAGAAGAAGGGCAGGAAACGATTCAAGTAGCAAGACCAGTATTTTTAGAGAGAAAAACAAACGAATTTACTAATTATAAAGAAGAAAACAAAATAGTTACACCCAAGGAGAATAAAAAACCAACTGAAGAAGAAGAGGAAAAAATTGACAAAAAAAGTAGAAACGAACACTGTCAACAAAAAGACTACGATGTTCAAGAAATCAAAGATAGTGTAAATGGAAGTGAGGAAGAAAAAGATGATAAACAAGACGACGATGTTAAAGAAATCGAAGTTAGTGAAGAAACAAGTAAAAATGGAAATGACGATAACCAAGCTAGAGATGAAGAAGCTGAAGAAGAAAAAGAAGTTGCAGGATTGGTTGAAAACGATGAGAGTACAGAAACGGTATATAAGAAATATATTGCATTACAACAAAAATTTATATTCATGCTAAGAGTTTTACGTGGGTTATCTGCGGTTAGTCCTTATTTAGGAGGTTTGCTTACGGGGTATTTTCTTTACAACTTATATCATAAGTAAATTAATTGAGTACCATTTATATTTTTGAGAATAAAGTAATCGAAAAATATTGTTTTATATTAGAACTGATTTATTTAAACTTATTTTTAAAAAATATCAAAAATACAGTCGACCATTTCATTACGCAGCGCTCTATGGATGTGATTTAAAAAGTTAACCGCGGCAAATTTTGCATAAATTTCTTTTTTTTTATTTGTATTACTCGAAATAAATAAAAAAATTTATTAGATTTTTTTAGTATAACATGAGGTAAAACATAAAGATAAAATTTCATATATCAAGTATATTTTTATTGAATGATGTTTACTTTTTTTTCTGTAAATTTGTTAGTCTTTGTGTTTTATATATAACAACTATTTTTACATGTATGTTTTTAAAAATTAAAATTATGTTATTTTTGATCATTTTTTCTTTCTTCTCAAGAAAAAATCTTACAATAAAAATTTAACTCCTTATAACATTACCAGAATTATTTTTTAAATTTTATGAAATTATTAAAAAAAATAGAACACTATATTGCCAACATATTAAGGAGATCATTAATTAAAAAGGTCTATTTCCTTTTTAGATAAAATGCAGATATCAAATCGTATTTAAAAAGCTATCATCAGTCTCGAAACGAATGGATTTAATGAAAAACAATATAAAACCTATGAAGACTTTACAAAATCAGAAAAAGGGTTGCAAGTAGCTGTCCGCTAAATACAAAACAATTTACATATTCAAAATTCATATATGTTAAAGATAAAACGATTTTTGATGTTATGGTTGAAAATAAACTACTCAAACATTTCTATCAATAGGAGTTGAATTTTACAAAAGACTCTTAAAGTATAAAATTTTTTGAAATTTTAGATTATTTACCACTTTAAAAGAAAACTATCGGTTTCTTGCCAATAAAAAGGATTTAAGAAAATTTGAAAAAGGATTTTTTTTTGCATAATATGAAGTTTTGCGGTGAACATGCTACTTTAGATAGAAATTTTAAAAAGAACCAACACAAATTGTCAACGGATGTAATTAGAGCCGATCGGATTTTTATCCCGTTGAAATAGTCCTGGACAATCTATTTTTTGGGACGTTTATTTCTAAGAATCAGTGACGTAAATGATTCAACCTCTACAAATTACGCATAAATTATCCCATAAGTTGAATTTTTTAGTAAATCTAGTAATAAAACAGATAAATAAAAATCCTTTTAACTGCTCATATTTGAAAACCGATCTTCAAAAAACCCTTGTTTTTTTGGAGATTTATTTTTTTTGTTTTATTCAATAAACAAGGAAATAAAAATAAAAAATTTTGTATTTTAAAGCTATATCGGTTCTTGGTAATGAAGGCTGCCATAATTTGAAAATAAATACATCCACATAAAAATTATATTTAACTTTAAAATACACATATTTAATATGGTCTTTAACCCATTCAGTTGTGTTTACATTTAAATGTACTATTGAGGAATATTTTAAAATCATTTTTGGAATATTCTAAAATAGTGATAATAGTAAAATAACTAATCAAGTATGGATAGCATTCTCTATTCCAGATTTCATGAAACGTATCAATAAGTTGTACAAAAATAAAAAAAATTGCTTTAAGTCGAGTTGGAAAGTTTTTTGTCTTAGATGATCACAACAATATAAGACTATTCACAATTTTTACAAGACTATTCAAAATTTTTACAAAACTTGCAAAAGTTTCAGATAATGCTTCTTAAAATAATAGAGACAAATCAATTATATATTTTTAAAATGTGTGTCAAATAGGCTTTGGAAAAGAAACAGTGAATATAGAAGAATCTAAAAGATTATAAACCTAAAAGATATAAATTCATTAACAAACGAAAATCAGAAGCTCTTTATATACAAACAGATTGCTCTGCAAGTCCTAGTGCAAAATTCTGAAAGAAGCAAAGGGTTGTCCGGTTCCTTTGAAAGAAATTTTTTACAAATGAAAAAAAACGGCAAAAGTTCGTTTGATTCATTATGATAAAACCAAAGAAAACTTTACAAACAACTCAAAAAGAAGTCATATTATATTAGAAACCAAAGAAGTATTTTAAATAATTAAATGGTATTTCTTAATTTTTACGTTTTGCTAAACACAAATATTTGCTAAGCTTATTCTTGAATCAATTATTTGTTCACTTAAAAATTTTTTTATATTTTATTCATAAAATGATGGCATTTGTTTTTATAAGTCTTTTTTTATTTTAACTCCAAAATAAGCATTAATTCTAGGTTTTTATAATGCTATTATTATTAAAAAAATAGTTTGTTTAACACAACGTGTTTATCGCTGATTGAATTTAAATTCAAAATACTAAATAATTACCAAAGCATGACTGTAAACAAGATCGTTCATATTTTATACTGACAACTTAAAAACTTTATTATATTGTCATGGTGGAGCTAATTTAGTATTTCTAAAAATAATTTAAAAATTAAAAATTTTATTGATGGTTACTTTGATAAAAGACTTTTGTTCAAAAAACAGAACTGTAATTTATAAGCGTTAAAAAATGAATTTAATGATATATTTTAGAAAACTTTCAGATTTCCAAACTCTTTTCTTTATTTTATACCGCATAAAAGTGTTATTACAGTTGTGCACTTTATACCATACATTAATTGTGATAAAAACGTATTAACAACTTACTTATTGAGGCGAAGTAAAAATAAATATAAACAGGGTTATGCTCTTATACATTGATTGATAAGCATGTGTCATATTCCAGATAAGTTAAGCGGTAAGAAGGTGTTAACTGTTTCAAACAAGTATATTAATAGAAACTTATTTATGAAATATAACATATTTTTTCAAATCAAAAAAAGCAAAAAAGTTTATATATAAAATAAATGAACAATATTGAAAAGTACACTTTTATTAAAAAAGAGAATTGCGATCATCGTAAGCTTAAACTTTTATAATTTTTCTAAAAAATACAATTTATTCATAAAAACAATGAACCAATAATTTTTAATCAAAATACGGAAAATAAAATCAATTTAAATGAAAGTCTTGATAGCGAACTAGTGCTATAAATTATATAAATCTATAAGGTAATTTTTATGTATTTAGTTTTTTTAACAAAATCCCCAATTCAATATCAAATTAATTAGGTTTAGAAATATTTCAAACATTTTCAATAAATTAATGTGGAAATTTACAGAGTAAAAAGTAGCTTAGCAAAATATTTTGTTTGCTCGTTTTAATTTTAGTCGTTATAATCAAGATCGAGTATATTTTCTAAAAATACAAAAACTTATTGCTACTAGAATTAAATGAAATACAAAAAATTTTAGTTTTTATCTTTAAATTTTTGTTAAATAACAATAATTTGGGATTCAAAAAGATTTTTTTGGTTTTTTATATTCTGAAAGTTTAACAAATTAAAAATAATCGAAAAATACTTGAAAAAAGTATAAATAATTTTAATTAAACCAAGTTCATGATTGCAAATTTTGTGAAAAATTTCTATAATTAAAGATATTTATTTAAATTAATGTTGCTGTTAATAAGCGCCTTTTTTATTTTGACTAATCAACAGTAAAAATATTTAAAAGTATGTTTAAAGAATTATATGAAGAATTAGAAAAGTATTGAAATAAAATGTATTATCTCTAGATTTTGCTAATGATATCTTAATCTGAATAGATATTAATAATGTAAAAGTTTTCTATTTTCTAAAGAACACTTATTAACAAAGATATATAAAAAATTTTGTCAAAATTTATATCTCAAATTTTAAAAAAATAATTTTATACTTTTTGATTCAAATATAACAATCACATGATATTCTTTATTATTTTAATAAGGGCTCTTTGATATTTTAGTTTAATTGGATCAGTATTTTTTGTATCAAATTAACATTTAAATGAAGTAGAAAAATCTTTTTTTTAGATGTTTTTACAAATATTATAATAATCATAAATACAAACAACCATAAGTTCTATTTTAGTTAGACCAAAAATTTCAAATTTTATTACCCAATACTTTAATTTTATGGAATTTAGGCATGAAAATAAATCAGAAACATCAATACCTAATATAAATATACTTTTGAAAAATTAAAAATGGAAGAAAAAACCAAATACAGAGATAATAAATATTTAACCAGAAATTAGTACTTTCTATTTAGATAAAATTTAAGAATTAGATTAAAATTGTTTCAATATATCAAGGATTTTGTATATAAAATTATTAAAGATAGTTTTGTATTTTAAAACTAATTGAGAATAAAATCAAATTCAATTCTTAATCATGTTCTAGAATTCTTAGAATTATATAAAAAAACACTATCTATAAATTAATGAAAATTTTATTTTATATATTTGTAAAAAATAGATACAGAATAAGAAAATTTGAATTAAAAAAAATTTACTGAATTAATTACACTTTAAAAAGTTCAAAATGTAATTTTTAAAATATGAATCTAAATTTAAACAAATACTTATAAAAGGATCAAAATATTTTGTTCCAACTTTCAGTATTATAATTAAGACTTACACTTAATTTTCATTTAATTTGTTAAACTGATTATCTGATCTATTGTTCAGTAAAATAATTTAAAAAATTTGTAAAGTCAAACGCGCCTATATATTTGTAAAATATAAATAAAATAAAACAAATTAGATAGTGCTTTTTCGCCCACAACCTCATTTCTATTTGTAGAAATTATAACCCTTTTCAGATTTAATGATATTTTAAATAAGCAAAATAAAAACATATTAAATAGCATTAAAAATTTTAAAAAAATATTGCTGTAGAATTAAAAATCTGAAGACTAATAAAAAATTTGAATCAAAAAAAATTTAGATAGAAGATTTTAAAAGAAAAATATCATTTATTTTATACTATATGAGAAGGGGGTTAAATTGTGTTTTTTACGCAACAACAATTACATTTCTTATATTTGCAATATATTGCAGATTTTTATGTTTATTAAAAACTAATACTTTTTTGTAGTTATATTATATAGATAAACAATTAAATACAAATTTACGCTATTTTAACGATAAAAAATCAAACCAGGAAAAATTTTAATACAAAGGTCGGATTTGTATTTTATTTATTCCAATTTAATGATCATAAAAAATCAAGAAATGTAATAAAAATTTTGTGGGAAAAATATTTTAATTTAAATATAAAGCTTCTTTTTTACCCAAATATCAAGCCACGTTAATTAAATAGTTAATAAAAAAATCAATTTTTTTTAAATTAACGTCACATATAAATAAATAAAATTCTGTGAAAATATCATGAATAGATTCCTAAGATTTTATTTGCTTTATTGTTGTTTCAATTTAATAGAAATAATAGTTTATACCACATACGCTAAAATATTAATTAAATATTATTTAAACTTAGGAGTCAAAACACCGGGTAGCGTAATATATGGTATAACTGGATTTTTCTTTGGTAATTTTGTAAGCTTTACAGCCTTTTCATATGCTTTTTTGGCTTTAAACCACAAAGCTCTTTTGCTGTATCTTTATTTTACAATATTTATATTTTTGTATTCAGCATTATTGTTACCTTATTCAGTAAAGCCCTATTTAGTTCTTGGTTTTTTGCTTCCGTTGGTAGGAGAATATTTTTTTGTACTTAAAAACTTTGATTTATATGCTCGCAAAATTATATTTCAACGTAACAAAAAATTGGGTTCTAATTTAAAATTAAAACGAGCTTTAAATGTAAGTAAAAATATAATTAGATAAGATCTATGACTATGGTTACTAGAACAGTTGCATATATTTACATTTATAGAATGTTATTTGCCAATTTTGTTGCTGGGGAGGTTTATCCGAAGCAATCACATAAAAATAATTATTTATTACATTCACTAATTGGAATAGATCTGCTTTGTTCATTATATGAGAAATATGAAAATAAAATTATCAAAACTATTTCTTGGTTGTGTGTCTTAGGTATTAGCATTTTCATAATGATGGTTATGATTCTTAAATGGCATTGTATGAAAAGGTAAGTATAATTTTAATTAGATTTGATAGAATAAGAATGGGACAGGATTTGGCCAGGATGATTGTATATTTTTGTTTTACAACATATGACTTTTATATTTTAGGTTCGGGGTTAAAAGAGTATCATAGAACTTATAATGTTTAGAAAATTTTTTAATCGTATGGGTTTCATTTGAAAATATTTAAATTAAATGTTAAAATTAAATTATTTTAAAGAATAAACTAAAAAGCTAATAACTTTTTGACTAAAACTACCATCATAGCCTAGAAAAAATAAAAACTCCGTTTTCATTTATTAGAACCCTTTGAATCATATTATGAGTTCGTTTGATAACTATATAAAAATATAACATAAAACAATCGCATTATTAATTATTTAAGTTCGTTTTTAATAAGTCTGCACTAATAAAAATTATAAATTAAATTCTATTCACTAACTCTTTTTTAAAAATTTTTTGATTCTTCGAAATATTAAAAAGCATTTTTTTATTTGTGAATTTTTTACTTTTTTTTTAATATTTTTGCTGCGATTAAAAATGTTTAATTATTAAATTCTTTATCGAATTATTTGAACAGTTTAAATAGAATTAAACAAAATTAATTTACTAAATAATTTAAACATTGCTCAGTAGGATTTTATGTATTTTAGAAATTATAATATTTTTTTACTCAAAGAGCTAATGGGAAGACTCAGTTAAGATACCAATTGAAAGTAAAACCTCGATTTTGAAGTGAATAGTTAGATTTATACATAAAAATATTAAAAATTATAAAAAATTATTAGTTTTTTATAGATTCTTGTTTCTAAAACATTCGAGAAATATTTTTTCTGGCTTAAAATTAAAAATAATTTACAAGCAAAATACATAAATATATCTTTCTATATGACTTAAATTTCTTAACACCTTCAATCTATACAAAAAATGAGGAATACATTTTTTTTCCAATTATTTTTGTTAAAATTTTTTTCGATCTCAGAAAAATAATCCCACATACTATACATCATTATACAAAAAAAATCAAATACGGTGAACGCTCTTTATTAGCAATTTCTTTTAAATTACAATATCTATAAGAATCCTCTATGTTAACAACTTTTAAGTGCTAAAGATCTTTGTATTAGCAGCTTTTTTTAAATAAAATTATTGTTTTAAACTTAGTATTAATTAAAAAAAAACTTTATAAACATATCAGAGTAAAATAAGTTAAATCAAAAGTTTTTTTGTTAACATAAAGCCATGTTTACAAAATATTTATATCATATATATACTTCTTAGAGAATAAATGAATATTTTTATAAATTTTATCTTTTCCTCAAAATAAATCAGAAAGAGAACAGATGTTTAATTTTGATGAAAGATAAAAAAGCAATTTGGGAAGAAATTGAAATGATAAATAACAAGCGAAATTTTCACAAATATTAAAACATAAAGTCTAAGATTAGTGGGCTCAAAACAAACAATAAAATTTTAGAGCAATATGCATCCTTTAACTATATGAAATAATACAAAATAGAGAAAATGAAAACTTTAAGTGAAAAAATTAGGCAGTGCTGTATATAATTCAATCCTAAAAAGATGACTTTAAACCATTAGGGTCTGATTGAAACAATAAAAGAAAATTCTAGAAATAAAAAATCGTTTGACTGTCTCCAACATGTGTTGTAAGTAATGAATGGTTACAAAGTACAAAAGTGTCTTGGAATACGGGTTCTATTCCTTTCTGGAAAAAGTGCATCCTGGAATATAGAATTGCCAATTGTTTAGAGAATACTTTCGGTCCTACACCAAAGAAAATAAATTTTTAGCTAACAAATATATAATTGTGATTAAACTGGTCTAATTTATAAAACCTTGCTTAATGAAACTAATGTTTCTAATTTTCCAAAGTCTGCTGCTGGGAAAAAGGCAATAAAAGAAAAAGTTACAAATAAGCCATGTGTAAATTCTATAAATACACATAAATTAAGTTTGATGATGAAGATATTCTAAATTCTCTGTTGCTTAAAAAATTAAACTTGCTACTATATTATAAGCTTCTTAAAAATGCCCGGGGAACTTGTATATTATTCAAAAATTGATACAATGATATGTTTTAACCTTCATAACTACACAATTAAAATCAAAAAAATTTTCAATCAAATCTCTACTTTTAGTTGATAATGCAACCTGCAATCGTTGTATAGATTATTCAGCAATGATACAAACTTTAAGATCATGTTTTTTCTCCAAACAATACACATATTCTGCAACAACCGGATCAAAACATCATTAAATCACTTAAAAAACGATACAAAAGACATTTTTTAGCGGACATTGCAGCTTATGGAGCTAAAAACGAAATATTTTTTTGCCTTTAAAAATATAAGCTTAAAAGATGTTATTTATTTTAATGGTAAAGCTTGTAATAAATCCTAATCACAAGTATTTGAAATTTATTATAACGTCTTTTTTCTCTAGAAGGTATAATTCCAAACAATTAAAACTAATCTAAATTTCATGACAAAAATTATATTCAACTGCCAAATTTATATAATTCGATTTTTAATAATTGCCAATTAACAAACAACAAAATTTTAAATTGGACAAGAAAGGCTAGGAAAGTCAACTATCTATATAACTTTGAAGAAAATATTGAACATGAAAATGAAATTATTATTTCAGGCAAAGAAGTTAAAATGCTAACTAACTAAATAAAAAATAATCGACGAATTGATATTTTATTTTGATTTTGTTGATGATTCGGCGAAAGAAAACAATGTTCATTGTAACAAAATTTTATTATGAAAGAATTAGAAAAAGGAATATTGAAAAAAACTACTGTAGTTGCATCATATTTTTTATAAATGATTGTAATTAAAAACTGAAATCATCATTAATTTTTTAAATCTGTATATATAGTTAAACAGTAAGGGTTTTTAGTTATGAAATAAAATCAAATATTCTAATTAGATTATACTTTCAATTTATTTAGTTTCAATTTTTTTTATAACTTTTTTCTAAAAAATCCACTTTTTTATAATAACTGGTTCACTTGAGTTGGCTATATAGAGTGTTTACTGTAATTCACATATGAAACCATCAGACGATTTAATATTAAAATCATTTTGATTTTTATTACAAAAAAACATTATTTTTGAGAGATTAAACATGTTATAAATCCTATTTTTTTAATGAAACTGTTTATGTATTTTAAAATATATTTGTAGCTTTGATGTATCAGGTGTTTGATTATTTTCTTGTAATTCATTTAAAATTTTAAAGAGTTGACTTCAGGTTACCGTTACTCAAATTTTAAAACAAACGTTTGATTTAAAAATCCAAAAAA
>JADGIL010000038.1:0-59033 GCA_020352625.1 Cactoblastis cactorum
ATCGCGGTTTAATGAGTAGACACAAAGGACTTTTATACTGTTTTAAGTTCTCTATGTGTAACTATTTATTGAGCTCCGACGGTTCGGATACTTTTCAGCATCCATCTTCACGGAAGATGGATGCTGAAAAGTATGTCTTGATAGGTAGGTTAATACTTTTTGTTAATCGTTAAAATAACACCCTTTTATAATTGACCACAAAGATACTCGGGCTACTACCATTTGCACGAAGGCCATAAATACGCTTGTAAAAGCGATGAAGCATCGTAAAACATATTGATTGATCGTTGATCCGCAAAAACAGCACATTTCTACAACCGCTGGTAAAAAGTGAAATAGGCTTTGATTGGGCACTTTGTGGACGCAGGGGCGTTCAGTGTCAACAGATTGCGTTTATTACGAGAATTATTTAGACTTGATGAGGCAGCTGTGAGCACGTAAAGGTAATGGCGCTAGGAGATTACATTTGGAGTGGGATTGAGAACATCCGCCCTTCAATGTAATTGGTCATTCACTTCAGGACCCGGTCTCACGATGTATGGGAAACGTTGGGAACGACGATAAATACTCGAAATGTACTCGGTTGCTCACGAGTGTTGTACCCTTGTGCAATTCGCACGCGATCTTTGCCTCTACTTGAATGATTTGCTTATTTTTTAATGGGCCCGCTAGATTGACTTATAATCACAGCGCATTATAGTACGTATTGACCAATTTTGTCAATAGCTTTCAAGGTTATAACTCACGGAAGTCTTTTTATACCACCAAACTGTATAAAGATAAAAAAATCACGTTTTGTAACTCTTGCTAAAGTTTTAAGAATTTAATATGTCGTATTTGCTATTTATTGCAGTCCGATTTCCTTTCAGCCATTATAATTTATAGGCAAAATAGTTTTGGCACTGTAAATATTACATAATAATATTGGAGCTTATAAATACTAACTACCTACTGAAACGAAATGACTAGTAATTCAGTTGTAACCGATTAATAATTTATCTATAAGTAAGCGATATATAAACAATAGTAGTAGTCTAAGAATATTTAATATAATCTATGACAGAACCGGCTGTAGGTAGAAACCTCCGCCGCCATTTGTCGCCTGATATAATGAACTCCGCGAACGCGTGCCAGCCTCTTGAAGGAATTTGTATTAGTGATGCTAGATTATATATTGATTATATTGGAATTTATTAACAGAACGTTGATTACGCAAATAAGTACAGAAGATCCAATATGTATATTCGATTTATAATGTAGAAACGTGATCTTTTGATATGATATAAGTAGTATTATTTGAGTAATAGGTAATATTTATATAAGAAGTCGTGAAATATAGATAATAAATAGAAAAAAGGCAATCTTTGGAGTCTATGGAACAAACTTATCAGTTTGATAAAAATGACAAATCACACAGCTTAAATAGATTCAAACAATTTCATGCAACAGAATTTGATGAAATTGATATTTGTCTTAAGGGTTACTTGATAATCTAAACTATTATTTTTCATAAGTAGATAACTAGTCATATATTAACAACAGAGACTTTAATTGACCAAGGTTAATTATTACGGTTTACGTCTTTTGTAAAATAGGTCAGAATTTAAGTGTACTTAATTATTTTTATATGTTTCGCTAGTAGCTTCAAAAGCGCCACACTCGAGTTTTTACTTGTAGAAATACCATTTAAATAACTAAATAACAAATTATTTAGCCTAAGGTTAAAAATAGTTATGACATTCTTTCAAATTAAGAAAAGTTATAAAAAAAGAATAATGATGATTATATAATAGTATTAGAAAAATTGCTTTATTGAAACATCATTACAGTTAAATTACATCACATTATTGTACCCCGCAATTACTCATTATTACGTGATTACAAGGGTAACTAGTGAAATATAGCAACACTGGTAGGAGTCGATCCAGGGCGCATTCCCGATTCGTTCCCCGTTGTTTTTGCGACTAGGAACTCACTAATGGGTACTGGTTTAGCTTCGAAGGCTGCGGCCCTGAGTGTCCCTGTAGTCCTATCCGTTTCTAGGCTACGTAGACGGACGATTTAAACGTTCTTAGGAATCGATTTTGACATTAATTTGCATATTGTTGCTAGCTCAAATCTCAGCTTAAAACGGCTCGTGATTTATTTTTTCTAGTAAATGTATAAGTCTGCTTTGTACTAATTATATCAGATATGCGTTTTAATATACAGGTTTGGAGTTTTGTGAGTCACATCACATCAATAGAGACGTGATATTGTTTCTCATCGGCATAACTTGCCGGAACTTTCAAAGAAATCTGTGTATAAAACTAGATTCTTTTAAAGTAATAAGAGATATATTTCGAGCCATATTTTTACAAATTTTATCGTAACTTAAGTAACGATGACTTTCACGGTCTGTTGTACATACATGCCTTCCTATTACATGAGCAAACATAATATGTCCACTTATGCAAAGACAAAAATCTAATGGGAATTCAGAAGAGTTTTATAGCGAGTATAAAACAGACCTGCTGGAAATTGTACTGAATATATTACAAGAGAATTGTATTTATTGCTTATATTCTCGAATACCTTTACAAATAAGTACCGCTTGCCTGTTTTATTCATTGACACTTATCAGATTATGCACAGTTTCATCATCACAATAGATATATTTGTTTCATTTTTCAATATCTATTTATTTATTTATTAGAGGTTATGAGTAGTAAATTAGTGGTTTGGGTCCGGCAGTTAGTCCCTAATTCTGAATAATCCGACTACTGTGACGCGATCGTAAAAAAATGATATAAAGAAGTTATTTGACAATCAGGAGCATCACGGTTGGGGTCTATGCAGCATTATTCAGAGCATGTCTGCAGCCCGAGCATGAGGTCCAGCCGTTAAATTCCCATTCTTCGTAATACACGGTCGCGGTGCCACCGAATTTCATTTTTTTAAATTGCACATAGCCTCCAGACGTGACACTCCTGATTGTCAAATAAATTAAAAGTAGTTGTCAGGGTATTAAATAATAATTTAACAAATATTACTGCATCGAAAGTGCCGCTCGTATGTGCCGCTCAGTCACCGCACTTAATTGTGGCCATTATGAGAAAAGGGCGCACTAAAAACTTGATCTTGCATACTTGCTCATGTTTGTATTCAATTAAGTACTGTTCTTAGTTAAGCTAAATCAGGGAAGCTTTGGTGTTCTCTAAGCTTAATTGGCATGAAATTATATGGTATAAAATATTAATTAAACAAAGTGTATCTTAATTTTATCAGAAATAAGAACCCATTTCAAAAATATTAATAAAATATCTTGTCTATTGTTAATAGATCAGTTTAAACTAGAGTAATTACCACCTTTTACGTAGTCAAGAGGCGTTTTTTATATTGCTACGCCCGACAGGGTTCATATTGTACCTACTTATAATTACAATGCAGTGACAATATCCATAACTGATGTAAATGTACTATGTGTGATGCAATAAATAAATTGTAATTGAAATTTAATAAAACAAAACATTTACCATTAAATATTTGCAATAGTAAACTACGGAAATATAGAAAATATTTGACGTAAAATTATCCAATATTTTCGTAATTTACAATACACATCCTTAATTTGGCATTAACCAAAAAAAATTTAGGTAATACAATCCTGAAGTAAAACGGTGTGCAGGTAAAGGTATTGCAAATAGGTAGCAATTTGTAAATGTTTCGAAAATTGCAATACTTACTCTGAATATTCGCAGTGAACGTAATAATTCGTAATTGCACTCATTTGTTTGCTAACAGACTTACAAAACGCGAATACTTTCCGTTTCGAATTAAATCAGAGTAGTAGCAAGATTTAAATCTCTACAATATCTCTGATCGTTGTATTACTCTAGCAGGGGTTTCGAAAATTATTATGTGTACACTTTGAGAATAAATTATTTTTAGCACCACTTTTTTCACCTACATAAAAAGTACAAAGTAAATTATTCTACACAACGCTCCCATTTTTTCTGGGTCTCTTACCGCCTGCTTTTAGGCCTGGCCACAAGGGGGCGTTATCGTCCACTTGGGAAAAGACTGCTCTATCTTAACGTGTTTATACATACATATTATATAAGACTAGTAATTTAATTATAAGTATTAAATTTATAATTCAATTACTTGTATTATATAAACGCCGACACAATGTAACAAAACACACTTACCCCTCTTTTTGTGTCGGGGGTTGAAACATAGCTAAGAACACTCTCGATTAAGTCAGCCTTCTAACAAAAAAAAGAATTATCCAAATCGCTTCATCCGTTTGGAAGCTATGAAGCCACAGACAGAATGACACACACACGTCATACTTATAACACCCCTATTTTGCATTGAGGGCTAAAATTGTAATTTAACTATGTCTGTACATACAAGATATTAGAAAGAAAACAATAGAAGAAAGAGACAAAACGTAGCCTATGTCAATCTCTAGCCGTTATTTATAAATCGGTATAAAAGTTAAGATGTCAGTAAAGCACAAAAAATATTATAAAGTTACATTAAACCATAATCTCGTATAGCTCACGATAAACAAAACGGTCACGTTAAGTATTCGCCATCAGTAGCGCTGCCCCTTGGAACTGGAACGACCTCGAAGGACGCGCATTGTGCGCCGACCATTGCGAGATATCCGCATAGTTCTGTGGCCGCGCACCTACCAACTAATTAAACAGAAATGTGATACGAAGAATAGGGTTAACGAAGAATCGACACAGCTTTTTTATCTTCTGCCTTCGTATAGAATTTTTATCACTTATAGATTTGATACAGATACAGAATCACGGTTTTACCCCATACGGGGCATACAGAGCCAAGAACCGTGAGACTCGAAGGCCAGGTTTAGCTCTAATAGAGATTCAAATCACAAAATATACTATTAAAATACCTGTAAACTCTCTATTAAACAAAAAACTAAGGATCTTAAATATTTTAATAATCTATGTATATAATAAAATTGTAACCGAGTTATGTCATATGGGAGATATACATGACATATATGGGACATACATATATGGGAGACTACATGGGGAAAAATCGACGCGCGAACGACGTCGCGGGTATCATTTAGTAAGTAATAAACTTGTGGTGTCTTTATCTAGTAACGATTGATAGATATCTATATAGAACCATAGATATCTACTAAAGATTTATAATTGGACGGATTTCGATTAGTGTAGGTGCATGGAAAGAGCACCTTATGAATGGATCTATTCACCTATGATTTAATCCGAGATAATTATATCGCATCGCATCGCGAGTATATTATTACGCAGCTGTTTAAGTCATCTCTCAATAAAATAAACGTTTAAATTCAAAATATCTTTATTTTGGTACAAAGGTATCCATATCAGTCCTATCTATTTTTAGAAAGTTTCTATATTTGCGTTATATTAGGAGATTGAACATGAATTGCCAAATAATAAACGACCGCCGCAGGAAACTATGGCATTCCTACAGTCCACTGACTTGCAATGACGTAGAGGCCATTCTATAGTGCTCTAGGGTTGTCGTCACATTCATCATTTGATAGTGTTTAATGTAGATTTAGATTTATAAACAAAAACTTAAAATAGCTATGTTTTATTTGGTATGTTTCCTTGATTATGTTATTTTAACATAGTTTGTTAATAAATAAAAAATCACGTTTCTAGCTTGAGCTAATGTACTCATTTGGGAAGTATTTGAAATATATGTATGTAGTTATTACACATAAATATATATAGACGTAGTCTAAACTAAATAGAAAAAGATATTTTATTTTTAATTTAATGGCCTCGATCGAATTAAATATTTAAACCTCATTAAAATTAAGACTATCAAAGAGTAGCTTTAAAACATATATTTATAAAAAAAAACTAAATATTTATCGTTTACGCCAGTATTTTGCAGCCCTTGCCTTCCAATATAATTTTTAACAAGAGGATAAAAATCATTTCGCAGAAACATAAATAGGCACTTCTTTTGATTGTATGTTCAAACATTTCCTGTATTTTTAATATATTATTATATGTGCTCCCTCTTGTTTGTAAAGTAATACTCATTTCTTTGATTTTGTATTTTAAGAAGGGCCATGAGATCATTATTAACAAGTGGAATATAGCAAGTGTACATAACATAGCAATGAAACCAAACTAAAAAAATCACCGTGGATCAGTGGCCAAGGTGTTTTTTACCTTTTAATCCGGGAGGCTGTGGTTTTAAAATGTTAGGATTTAAACACTTGAATATTCTAAAAAAAATGTTCCGAACTTCATTTAGCTTCATTAAGCTTCTTTATCTACCTTTTTTACACGCCTTTTATATAGGTATTATTTAAAATTTCAAAAATTTTGCTCATTACAAGAATTTTACAATCTGCAATGTCAGTATCGTGGGTATATGTATTTGGATATATAATATTTGAAATTTGGGGGCACAGTGGCTGGATATTACGTAATGGGGCTTTAACGAAAGTCGTCTTTACACGCCTTGCCTTAACTACGTAGATGATTGTTATTAATACATTAATTGATAAATAATACTAGAATATTTAGTTAAAATAAATACGTACAAATAATGCGAAAAAGAATATTTATCTATGTACATTGACAAACACAATAAAAAGCAATATACCCACGATACAATCGAGTTGACGTTTCTAATAAAAGCAAACGTATAATAAACAGAAGAAAGGTTTTCTTATAAACATTACGATAATAGAAGAGTGGAATCCGGAAAACTATTTGTATTCCGCAGGGTTCCCTAACGCAATAACATAAACCATAGAAGCGGGCATTCTGCTAAATAACCAAATGGAACTAGTCCCTTTCCCATTTTGCTGTGGTCGCAAAATAAGTGACCTAAATTTTTATAAAAATATGTGTCTTGCCAATAGTCAGGTCGCTAGAAGTAATTTTTTTGCAGAAAAATAAAGACTTTTTAATATGTGGGCTTTACGCCCTTTTCGGCCTTCCTTTCGGTCCCTGTCTATCTTTGCCGCAAAAGCATAAGGGGCTCGCTGTTGGACATAAATGACAACATTTCATTTTTCAGAACCCCAAAAATAAAAAAATACCATTTCTCCGTTATCGTTCCCTGTTTTAATAAAATTATAATTTTTTTTTATTTCTTTTTTGAAGAAAAAAAATAAGAACTGAAAATACATTGTGACGTCACGATTACGGTCCACACTTGACTTATGTCTTTTGGCTAGTAGGTCCAGAACCGTAAAAGAATATTTAAAAAAAAACATTACAAGTGTCAACGTGACAACAAGTTGCAGATGTCAGTGTTTCATTTCTTTCCAAAACCAGTCACTGTTTCTATTCATATCATACCATCATAATATGGGTACTTTATTTTTGTTTCTAGTCGCATATAACATCAAAAATGTATAGGTGAAAAAAATGAAATGTTATCAATTGATCCCTCGGATATAATCTAAGCCTCGATCAGATCGAATAAGCGAGTAGATAATGACGTAATAAATACAAGTTATTAAAATTGTTAAAGATTTTTTAATTTTTGCCTAGCACATACTTACCCACACTTCGTTAAAAGGTCACCAACTTTGAGATTTATTTTTTCATTTATTCTACTAATTTGATACTAAAATTAATAAAGACCATATATAATAATATATAGATATAAGTATATTTTCTTTCGTGTTTTAATAGATAGTAAAATGTCAATTGTTATATTCATAAAGTAGCAAATGCCTAAACATGGTACAGCATATTTTAGTGTCATGCATACTAACTACTATAAGCATAGTGAAAGCGCACCTTTTATATTACCAAATGCCACCGCGATACGCTCTTTGCATAAAGCATAAAAACTATGATTTACAAACAAAATATATAATTACTATGCCATTATGAGAAAATAAATTAGTTGTTTACCTTTTACTTTGTTCCAGTTCATACTTAATTTCTGAAATATATAGACTGATTTCTTGATTTCTAAGAATGAGTAAAATCTGATATCATTTTTAGATTTTCATAAGATTAAAATACCTTACTTCAGATGGAAATACCTATGACTTGCCTATTATTGTTCACTATCACTTTTCTTGTTAAAGTTGTCAAACTAGTGATGAGAGATTCATCATCAGTTACACCATTAAATGACATTACAAGGTCGTCGTGAGATCCGACAATCCCGTAATTATAATAGTGAAAGTATTTCTTTCACATTTTATAATATTTTCGATGCGTAAACGTCATTTAGCCAGACAAGAGGAGCGTAACCGCGCTTCCAGCATTAGAAAAAATCGCATGAGTCGTAACAAGAGTAAGTGTGTCGCGTGCGCAGACGCAGATGCTTTCCGCCCGCCAATCATTCTGTTAATTGGAGAGAATCATTGTAGAAAGTCCACTGGGAAGCCGTACTTTATGAGTAGATATGTACTAATAGACAACTATATTGTCCTCATGTAGTCTTTTCTTTGAAAAAGATAATTTTATTCCCAAATATTAAGAAAACATATGGGTGTACCTTACTTTATTTACTTTATTATTAAATCCGACCATATAAGCAAATGCATATAAGTAACATAAAAACTTTGGTTCAAATTCTGTTGCTGTATTTATCCTTAAGTACTTATAAATAAATAGGTTTAAATACAACTTCAATTTTTAAATAAATTCGCCAACACGAATAGGCCAACGCGACACATCATTGCAAGTTTTCTATTTATTACAATAACTTACATGACATTTGAACTATTGACCGATCGATACTCCATGGTCGGATCTTGACTCAAGTGTGTCCGACAGCGCGGTGACGAGTGGCAGTGACAACGCGCAACGCGGCCGCGAGTGCAACAAACTACCTGGCCGGTCGTTCACGTGGATATTAATTTGTACGCCGATGCCGAGCCACGTCCGAGTTGACGTACTAAACTAACGAACTGTAGAATAGACCACAAAAGTAATTATAGTTACCAGGGAATAGACCCAGGGATTCACCTATTTGTTGCATTCGCTTTTAGTTGAAATATACGTTAGTAATGTATTGTTTTGTCATTGTAAAAGAGACAAAATATATTTTAACTAATTGACTTAATAAACTATATTAAATCTAAATTAATTTTCTTTTTTCTTTTTTGTAATATTATTTAAAATCATCAAATACACAGCTTTATTTAGGTAATCAGATGCTTATAAAATCATTTTTGGAATTTTCATATTAATAATATACATATATTTTTAATTAACCTTACAATAAATATACTTATGTATACACTTATAGTATTCTTTCCATGTACAATTACTTGTTATTTTGTGAATAATGGATTTGAAAAATAAATTAAGACCATAAAAGGCCAGTTTTTCATATAATAATAAGTCATGACAATTATAACTGACATCCTAGTAACTAATTTGCAGCTTTTTAAAATAAATAAATATACTAAATATGTACCAATACTATTAGCCTGGGGCACATCCATACGAGTTTTTGGGTCATCATTGAAGACATCAACACGTCGTACTTTAAATTGCTTTGCTTATTTACTTACTTTTTACGTTAGTTATACGTCTGTAATATTTTTAATTTTTCATTACTACTTACACTTACACCCAAATTCGGCTTCATATAGATGAATATAGCATCTATTCAGTGGTATCTGCTGACAAATCAGCCGATTTAAATTCATCCATTTTTTACTTAATAATAAGTATAAATAGTTAAGAGAGTATCTTTATAAGTGATCAAAAATTTTTGTCTGAATTGTGACTGAAATATATTAATCTTATGGTCATCTAGACATCTAGATGTTGCAATGTTTAACCCCAATCGTGACAGAACTAATTGTTTTTCTGTAAAGTACCTATAGGTACCAAAAGTATTTTCCTTATTTTGGAATTGGAATCGTGGAATATATGCTTATTTGCTCATAATTATTTGCTATAAGCGAATATTTATTAAAAGTTTACCTTAAATCTTAAGACTTAAAATCCAAATAACATTCTAATTTTAAAGATTAATATTTTTACTATTTTTCTTTATGTTATTCTCACTTTCCATTCAGACCAGTCTGAAAGGTACAACCTTAACCTTCCTTTCAAGTATTAAAAAAAAATACAAGTGCCCAAGGCAAACTGGATTATTCAATACAGTTTCTTATACATAATATAAACGTACATGCAAATAAGGACAGGAATTGCGACTATCGTTGTACTAAGTATATCAAACTATTGCACATCTACTGACTATTACACGCTTATGACCAAATTTTATGACTTCGTCCTTATAATGTATGTTTCCTAACCAAAATTATCTATGGTCACTACGTATTCAGATTAGGGTCTTTAGTAACTTTGCATAGATTAACGGTTTGAGTACATATTCATAGCATTTTACGGTCGGCATTACCTTAATCGTATAAAAATACCATTTTGTTTCTTTTCATGCTTGTTTAAACGTTTACTTGGCATCTCCAGTATTGTGGGCGTCCAAAGGCTATGGTGACCACTTCCCATTAGGTTGACCGCATGCATATTTGCTTAGTGATATAAAAATTAATTTTTTATTCTGATAACACGACTAGATACTAATGATAGTAACACGAAATCTTTATCGAAACAAATATATCTATGCAGTCTTTAATACTTAAAGTTCCCTCTACATAATAGGAGAAATAATGTAAATGCCCCAGACATGAGCCGATGATGTCGTTTATCAAACCGACGGCGATTTTAATCTATGCACACCTTAAGAATGTTATGTAGATATGTATTAGCATCAATACACCTGTCTTTCGATGGCCATAGATGACTCCATATAAAGACTAACGTTTTGTAGAATAGAATTCAAATCAATAAACTTACATCATAGATGGCAGAAGTATTCATTATCGTGAAAGGTTTTGAATGCCTTAGGCAATGAATAGAGGTACGACGTAAGAGGTCGCTGAGTCAGTGGCTCTTCCTGCACTCAGACCTTTTGGGGAATAGTTACGTGAGCGGATGCGACGAGCAGTACAATGCCACTGGCATTGTCTTACCGACCAATAACAAACGAATCTATAGATTAATAAGCCAAAGCTATACGAATAGTGTAGGCATCAACCAACGTAAAAATCACATTGATGAGTGCGTCCAAGAAGCGATTAATTACGGATAACATATTCGCATGGCCATACTTGTGTATACCTTTTTATTTTTATGAAATAATGTTAAAACTCAGCAAAAAATATCAATGGACATTTAATAAACAAGTGACAGTTTGCTCAGCTTCCAGAATCCAGATGCATTTTTGCTAACAACAATAATTAGTGAAGCCTGATAGATTACTTGAGCCCAAGAATTTGCATTTATATTGGTAATCATGAACATAATGTTTAATATACCTAATTAATTTATACTGTTCAATCAACAATTTTCTCACTGCTATCATCAATCAAAACCTTCCGACTAAAAAATAAATAGGTAATTAAAGTTAGATTTAGGTATTTTTTATGTATATTTGATAATTATTTATATCTGTTCTAGATATTAAGGGTTAATATATTTACGAAACTTCTTCTATGTTTTATTTAGTTTGCCTAATCTCATATTTAGCAATATTTGAATATCATTTGATAGAAAAGTCACAAATATAATATTGGTTTCTAGCTAGTTTATTAGCTGAAAATTTTAATTTAATACAAAAAATAAAATATTGCAACGATGTAATTGTTTAATTTTATTTGATCATACAATGAGAGAAGTTGTTCTAAATTCAGATGTCTCGTCCTCTCAACCAGTTGTGAAGAACGAATATAATGAACTCTTGTCAGAAGACTGAACGTCAAAATATGTTCGCCTCTCGATATATCAACGTCAGGCGACATCGTCTCCTCTGTCAGCTTTACAATAATAAAGAAAATTGACGAAGGGGGAAGAGCTAGATTGGAATGTTGGAACGCGTGCGCCGTCTTCAAAAACAAGATGTAGAAAACATCTCTTGATATTGCTAATAGATTGCAACTATTAATGCGATGAGGCGAACTTGGAAATTCATTAATAGTAATGAAATTCATTATTTAATGAACTCTGGAAATTACCATTTTGTCAGTATTAATGTCGCAAATGAAATATTGAAAAATATAATTTTCCTTGGAACTTTTACACCATCGCACATAAACGACAGCTTTACATTCTAACATACATACTTCATAAAGTTAGTGGATTAAATTAAATCAGAAATTTTAAATGTAACAAGTTGAAGACCTCATTTATTAATAAGGACACAACATTTTAGCCACGACAGGTGTCTAGATCTCTTTTATTTCTGAGGATGTCGGGCGACATTTTCCAGCCGGTTAATTGTGGAATTCGTGCTTTGCTTCAGCCCTGGTTTTTTGAGGGACCACTGGAGGAATCCCGCTGGAATTAGCGCACCTGTCAAGCTGAGTGCACTAATAATTACAGAGGCATGTCAATTCGCCTACGTTCCTCTTGAGTTACGACCAAGACGTGTAAATGCCAATGTTATTCATTAGTAGACCAAGCAATAAATGCTCAGTTTTGAATTACGTTCATGGCGTCCTCGGTAAGTGATTTCGCCAGGATATAGTGGGTTGCCTAACGTGATAACTATTCGCTTCACGCACGTGAGCAGAATTTTGCACATTCTGTTACATTCCTTAGTTGCGTAGGAACAGTAACTAATTATTATTCAATGCCAAAATAAATCCTTTCTAATAGATTTAATACATTAACATGTTGATGATTTGTTTAAGTTATTCAAAACATAGATATTTTTATACAAACGATTACAAACATATAATTTTGGCTCCAAAACAACAATTTATTTAGGGATATGTTTAACTCCTTTTTACGTTTAATACTTGACACTGCAAACGTTCTTTAAATCAATTTAACTATATTCCACTCGTGATTTTGTAAGCACGTGTATCTAATATTTTGCGAACCATAAACTAAAACAACAATTCTTACACATTCATATGGCAACACGTAGCAAATATTTATATTACACAAATGATTTAATTGTCTTGTTCATTCGTTAAATCTCAGTATGCCATCTTGATCGCGTCACTTCGCTGCCTATTCCGCGATTTCTATATTTATTTTATTGTTATTACTCAATGCTAGCATATAATTAATAATAAGTAGTTACATTGCTATCGCAACGTATATTAAACATTTTTCATACCGCGAAAATTTTATATTTTTATTATTGTTAATGATATAGAATATAAGTGGCATATATAAACATTTTATCAGAAAATCGTCATCCTTTTTCAGTGGGATAAAGTTAGCAAGATATACATAAGTAGGTACTTTACGTAAACTCTGTACAGCTTGTAAATTTCTTCCATTGTCCACGTTCTGATATTACCTACGCCGTAACAATCTTGAATGTATTAACTTGATTGTATACCAATATATAAGTACTTTTTCAACCTATGGTGCTTTGACTTTGACCATTCTATACTCTTCTGTCCCATCCATTTCCATAAAATAGGTGAAGGTTAGTTAAAATAATATAATAATGATGTAATGACCTAGAACTTCCTATATAACAAGCTTAGCTCGGGTTTTGCGAAGGTTGCCCTTTGTGTAGCAAATGGAATTATGCTGCGTGCGTGCGCGGCCTGCGTAAATCTAGGATTTAATGCTTCATTGGCTCACTGTGACATAACCGCTCAGATGACATTAACTCTAACGTGCTGACTAAAATTGATAGTGAGGCACGCAGGCCAAAATCTTTCTCTGCATTTTTAAAATAGATAATTATCGACTAGTAAAATTATTATTGTTATCACATAATAGCGGTATTTTAATTCCTTAAATTATGGTAGTCACTTTATCGAAATCCATTCTACAAATAATCTCGCCATTTGAAGTGTAACTTCCAGTATAACGACTCTTGACTCTGTTTTGCCGAAAAGAAAAAATGACGTGATATATCATAGCAAGCGTTGGTTCAATAACTTGTAAGATGTGCTTTAGATGCAATTATTCAAATCATAACCATTTAAAATTCTAATGTCCCAAAAGTCGACGAGAATAAACTCCAAACATAGACGTCTGTTTACATATCACTGTCGCGATAAATCAGAGAAACGTAGATGAATATTATGATAACTTTTATTACATTGTCTATATTCTATTTGTTACTTTCTGTATAATATTTGTGGAAGAGGTATCTGAAATAAATTATGAGTTGAATATAAATATATTGTAACAACTATAGACTTAGGGCCTTATGCATACCATCAACTAACTTTTCATTAAATAAAGCAACTGTTCCCGTGGGATTAATAAAACAATTAACGCGAGCGGGTAAAAGCTAGTCACAACCTACCAGTAGGTGATAGGGTATATCACCTACTGGTTTCGTTTGCATCAGTGATCCTACCCGATGGTGCACATGAGACTACGGAATCCATTTGTTTTTTCGGTATGAGGGTAATAGAATAAATCTAGATATTAACCTAAATATTACAAGTTGTGTCCAAATTTACTATGAAGCAACATTGTGTTCTCATTTATTTAGTGTAATGATATAACAATTGTAAATAGCAGGACAGAGGATATTGTCGTGTTGCAAGCTCGTACCATCCGCCTGTTTCTCCAGCGGACGTGCATTGGGCAACACTTGATGGTAGCCATTTATAATCTGATATTGCTAATTTATAGCTGGTGTTCAATTATTTCTTAACGATTACTTTGTTTCTTTTTAACTTCATTTCTTTAGGCATTAACACGGATAAGGAATACATTGTGTTACGTGGAAATTGGCTGGAAGTCAACTGAAAGACGCATTGCGTATAATTTGTTCGATAGGTTTAAAGATATTTATTCGTATTAAGATATTTGTCACTTACATAAGACCTTAAATTCATGTTTACAATATTTATTAAATGTTCGTTCGTTGCCTTAAAACTAATGATTTAAGGCAACGAACATGAACGAATTATGAACAAAATTTTCAGTTTCATTTCATATTTTAAAGTTTACTTAGCAAAAGAATAGACAAAAATAATGTGGGACAAAGTTCAAATAACTTACAGAATTCGACAAACAACAGACAATAGAAAAGTTAAACAGCACCTCGAAACATATTTTAGGGCACCAAGTAACCGTACTTTGGAAGATTTTGGTACTCTACGTTATATTATCTATTAGTAGCAACTGCGCAAACATACTAGCATAGAATGCATTTTTGAAGCATGTCAGTACAAATATACACTTGGTAGGTTCAACTAAATGAATAAAACCGGTATGAGAATAAAATTATAGGAAATAGTATAAGAAAAAGAAGGACCAGTAGTGGGATGATAAAAATCTGTTTTCTTTCTAACAATTTATAGACATAACTAATATCCAGAATGAGTCGCCAGTAATAAATGAAAATCTTTAACGCAATGTGTTCCACGCCGCGAATGTATCACTAATTGCTTTCGACAGACGTTTAGCAAACCATTCGGTAAATATCTTCAACCTCGCTCTGGTATGCCAGTCTGACTGCAATGTTACTTCGACTACCTGAGTCTCAATTAAAATATGTTTTGATATTTTGTCGTATTGATTTTAATCTCAAATCTTAAATCGCCTTATCATTCTACCAAGTTTTGTGGCGTAAGGTTCTCAAACAACGTAACTAATAAGTTTGTAAACAAGTTCAAGACAAGAAGTCATTAAGGTCTTTGCATGAAGAATGTTTCATAATTAAGTATCACTTGTTATTATTGTTTAATTTAGTTACAAATAAGTTTAAGGATACTCCTGATAGTAAATCTACAATCTGAAACAGGTAGCCAATATAAAATGTAAATAATAATGTACAGTATTCCCTTGAAAATATTGACAAATACAGAGTCATAAATATCCTTACTTAGATTACTATTCTGCAGTTCAAGTAAGAAAAAAGGAATAGTCACAATATTTTTTAAAAATTTACTGCCGTCTAATTTATTTTGTAAAATTTACAATCTGTTTAAACCATCTCATTGTTGACATGACAAACCCAATAGTTAAAAGCATGTGTGCATATTTTTCGAAGTACCTACTGGCAGAGGCATTTTATTTTTAGCTCAAGCGCCTTCTCGCCTAGAGAACTTTACAAAGCACATACAAAAGCTATAATACTTTTAACTTAAAGAGCAATTACATATACATATTAACGAAGAACAATATTGTAAATTATACGTAACTTGTTAACTATAATTACCTTAAGCTTGGTACAAGAATTCCTAAAGATAATAGTACATATATAAAAAATAGTACTTACAGATAGAGAAAATGATGAATTTAGTTTAGTTACATATTTATGTTCCCTTGTTATGTTTGACTTACTGTAAATATTGGTCTGATTGATGTATTTGGTAAGAAGCTGGATCTTTTTCACTCATTTATTTATCATCATCAGGTTATGTATACTTACTACACTTTAAGGAGGTCTGCAATATAGTTACATATAATGCATTTGCAGAGATCAATCCGATCTAACTCTTCGTTAATTACATCGAACTTCTCAACATTTTCAAACTCATTCCTTTTTTAAAAGCTTTTATTTAGCTTACAATATAACTATGGTAGTATGTCTTTTCGGGTGAAATCTTGCAACTCAATTTTGAAGCATAAATCTTCAACCGATTGAGCTGAAACTTTTCAATTTTGGTCAACAGATACGTAGATGATGTATCTGTCTAATAATACCTCTATTGTCATAATTATCATTCCAGACACAAATCCACAGCAATAAACAAATCTAACATAAAAAAATTAATTAAGAAAAGAAGTCAATAAAGTATTTCATTGAAAATCTAAGAATCAGATCCATGTTATTCCCGTTCTTAAGCCCGGATGCCACTTATTATCTGATGTAACGGGCCTTGGAGGAAAAGCGAATGTAGATTATTATATAAATTTATCCCCATTTAATTAAAGACGTCACATTCCTCATTGCTGAGAGTCGAGACTATCATGTAAAATGAAAGACGCTCAGCGGCTTACCTGGTAATATTTTGATAAACGTGATGTAATTGGTAATGGAGTATAATTTCTCGACTACTACCAAATTATATTAATTAAAATATGATAAATAATATTTTATAAGGTCAGATCAAACAGATTCAATAAATTCGAGATTTGTACAAAAACTGTACGCTTTTGTATTTCTCTCTCTCATTTTCGTACAAAATGAATGAAGAAATTGCACACTTCCATCATTAAGCTCACTGCTCCACGTGGCATTTGAGCCTGGCTTAAAACTCTATCTTCCTCGCAAGGGAGAAAACTGACTAAGTACGGGTCGGACTCGCGTATAAGGTTTTCGTACAATGTTCTGTAAAAAACTGCAAAATCGTCACGTTTGTTATACTTATGGGAGCCCGCATTTTTATTTTATTTTTTAGTATTTCTTGTTATATCGTTGACAGAAATACAACTTGTCACTGTCTACCTATGGTGGCAGATAGACAGACGGGCAGACAGACGGAAAACGAAGTCTCAATGACAGGGACCCGTGTTGCTCTTTCGATTCGAAACTTTAAAACGATATACCTACTCTGATTGGATTTCTATGTACAATATGTCCTATTCATATGTATGTAAACCTATGTACTCAATTCCACACTAATCGTGATAAAATAAGTTACGCAGTCCTAGTTTCTTCACATATTTACAAAAAAAATATTCGTGTATGTTTTTCGATACGGCTCATACACACGCGATTTAATTTGACCATACCGTTACACTCGCCATATTTTGTTGTGTACTTCAATTAATTAACTGAAAAGTGAATAATTTCGCAACAATCACGGAGCCGAAATCATATAGCGTAGTATAAATTTGCGACTAACCGTTAGATAAGATTTTAGAGCTTCCATTTATATACATTTATAGAACTGTTTGAACAGTTACAGTTTTATTATGGGCTATGTCTGTACATAAAAAAAAAATCGATTTTTTAGAATTATTTTCTGTATCTGTATGTCTGATAAAGCACATCACGCAAAATGTACTGTTTAAAATTTGATGTGGTTTTCACAGTTATTTCGTAAGTTTAACTTAAAATCTGGCGTTTCGTTACACGCGGAAGAAGTCGCAGACATAAGCTAGTTAAAAGTAAAATTGATTATTAAATTAACTTTGTTTCTTTACTGTTAGCAAAAGTCTTCTTCCACATTTTTAGGGCCCGCAATACGCAAGTGTTGAGGTCCATAGACTGTGCAGACCCGCTTTCCATGAATCTATTGTAAGAAAAAAATACTTATAAATAGTTAAACATATAAATAGTTCGTATACCCTGTAGATAGACCTGCTGTAATTGCCGTCAGGTAGATCATTGGATGCGGTCCGACTTAAAATACAAAACAATTTTATTTTTTTAAACATCTATAGTAAAAAGAAATCAGGCACTAAAACTTCTTTTTTATTCAATGTAAAAAAAAAGCAATTGTAACTTAATTTGTTTGTGTTTGAACATTCCAAGTACAATAGAAGGAAATCTACACGCTTCGCATACACAAAGGCGGATAGCACAGCCGGCCTAACAATAAACATAGAAGTATAAAAAGTGAATTGCTATGGATTATTGTCGAGAATAAGTAAGCGTTACCAAATCAATCGGTCGATCGTCGATCGACAGCATTAATCGATAGCAGAATGGAAAAAGTAGCCTATATTTTAATCTAGATCTTAGTCCATCACTGTGCCAAATTTCATCCATATCTAAATTCGGTAGTTTTTGTGTGAACAAAAAAAAAACAAACATACTGACAGACAAAAATTCTATAAACAATCAGCTTGCCTTCTATAGGTCCCATAAAATGCCCCCATATATGTTTTTCTTAAATATCTCCCTTGTACTTTATTATTTGTATAGATACGGAGTTCTTATTTTAAAAAATAACAGTATATTTTTGATAGATATAATGTTATATTAATAACATTATTTAAATAATTTATCAGCAAATAAATCAGCGGATAAGTATATACATATATTATATTATAATATTAACAGATTGTGAGAGGTTATTCGCATTTATATTTTTTATATTATTAATAATTTCTTAGTTTAATTTCTGAAGTTTTAAGTTAAAATCATTTTTGTTAATAGTAGATTTGTAGAGTCAAATTCATATTTATAATTTTAGTAGTAATTTTTAATTTAACCTAAACCTTGTAGACATAAAATTAGAAATAAATTAATGTTTGTTGTTTTTTTGTCAGAGGGAGGCAAACGAGCAGGCGGATCACGAGATGTTAAGTGATCACCGCCGCCCATAGACAATTGCAATACCCGCGGGGTTACAGAAGCGTTGCCGGCCTGTAAAAAACCTCCGCCCTCCATATTAATATAATTAATGTATATTTAAAAGCATTAAAAAAGTACGTTTATGTAATGCTGAGGCGTCGATCATAATTGGAGTGGTATCTGTTAACCTCGTTAGTTTGTGTCTCGAACGTGATCAAAGCTAATCGGGAACCCTGACCGTGGCCGAACATTTAATTAATATATCACGTTTGGCTAATATATCTGAGCATATGGGTTCGATTACTTGCCCTTATTTCGCTTTAGACGTGATTTCTCAATAAAAGATAAGATCATTTTTTTATCTGGTATCGGTGTTAGATAAGAAAATGATAGATTAGGAGGACCTGTTATATTTTTATATTTCAATCTATTTGAAAATTTAGAGGCCTAGCTTTTTGTCTCAAGAAACAATGGATGAAAATATAAATGAAATGAAGAATACATACGTATTTATAAAATTCTGTGTCAATATTGAGATCCAACGTAAAAAAAAAACAACTTAAAGTCACTTACTAAACATGCATATAATCGCCGCAAAACAATGTTTTAGAAATATTAAGTAAATAATGAAAGGAATATTGAAACACCAAAATATTGCAAGGTCGACGCACGAGTGGGTTTTGAAGGTAAATACTTGTTAATATTCACACCATTACTAAGAATAAAGTGATTGGCTATAACAGAGTTCATTACTGATTCACTAATTTAAAACTTAATTGATGAATGGGCATGACTATAATTATTAATAAAGACAATTGGCATTAATTATAATTACAATTTAGTTACCTAATTAATATTTTATTAAATGCGTGCTGAAGATTAATTAAACCCCAACACGTATGTAATAAAATTATTTTAGTGCGTAATTTCGGATTAACATGAATGTGCAATTCCAGGTTTTATGCTAGCCATATGACCAATTTCATCAAAATTCATCCAGTAGTTGTTGAGTAAAATAATTACGATGTTTCTTAATGTTACGAAATATAGAGGCCATTACTAATTTAAAACATCTCTCGTGATCGCTGTATGTACATATATTATGTATTTTAACTCTGAGGGGTAGACCCCCTGAGAAGCAACATGGCTTTTCATACAGCCTAGGGTCCCAGGCACACAAATCTCATAACAATTTGCGGTCTACGATTTATGTGAAGTAACATTACTTTGGAACGTGCACAGGCACATTTGAAAATTATATTAAAATTAATTATCAATTCAAGTATTTTGCATACTTGCCGGTGCATTATTCTTACTGCATTAACATCGTTTAAGAGAAGAGTAAGGAGGTACTGTTTTTTTATGAATTTGGCGCTAAACGTTGCACGTAATAACTCCATATTTTCCACATAACCTAATTTTATTACAACGTCTTATACCACTAAATATGCAAATATTTGACCTATTTGTTGGTGTATTAAAGAAGCAATAAAACAAAGGACTAATTACTGTGATTTTTAAGGAATATTTCAAATGTTCTGTAGGTTGTCAAACAAAGTAGCAACTCTACATTTTTATTTATCCACAACATCTTATTATTTATATTTAACACCTAATTTTTTAAATCTATCACAATGTCTAAAATTGCTAAGTACTTATATTCAAGTCACACTAATCTCCAAACATTAGAATGTAATACTCCGACGCAAGAATTTATACAAGTATATTGTTTTAACTGATTTATGTACTGGGTACGTCAGCTAAATGAAGGAAGACGTAAATAATAACGGCAGATGCTATCAATTACCTTCATAGACAACGTTGTGCTTATCAGTGCACGAGAATTAGTTTGAACTTGATTGAAAGTAGGAAAGTTGCCTCGCTTATTGAAGACGTTAACGTTCAATCGTTTAGTTAATTGCATATTGCCAATAGCCTCTGTTATACGATGTATAACTGATATCATACGATAGGTTTGTATTGTTATTTAGTTATAATTAAAAATGAAATAAAAATCTACACTGCAAACAATTCCTACCCCAACAAAAACGAAACATACCTTACGTTCACTACCACCTATTTCTGTAATATTATTACCAATACACTGGGTTATTTCGGGAGAACATAGGGCGGGATGAATGGGTGCACTTGTCGCAAGGCGCGTTTCGGTTTCGGCTTATCATCGCGAGGGTTAGAACGGTCGGGCTCCAGTAGCCCGCGTCTCGACCATGCCATGCGGCCTTTGGTTTGGTTGGTTCAGTCAGTTGCGCCGCGCACGCCGTGCTCTCCGCACGAATATCAACTTTCTTATCAAAACAAACCCGCAGAGCGATCGATCCGCACGTCTCCTCGCGCCGTCTGATAACGAACTCGCGTTACTCCGTGACTTTGTGACTCCAGTGCTAGTGTTGTGAATGACATGTGATTTCTTTTTCTGTTGCTTAAGCACCAAATTTGGAACATTAGAATTCAACATTAAAGTTTTATCGTAAGTTTAGCTATCAATAGTTTGTATTATCTACGAAGTTAGTATTTGACTAATTTACAAAGTTATTGATGAAAGCGGCTAGTAAAATAAGAAATTATTTATAAATAAAAACTAAAGTAGACAAAATTAACTACATAAGTATAAAGTTTAAATTTTAATACGGCAAAATTAATAAAAAGTCTAGTCTAACTAAAGTTTAATAAAGTATTGAAAATTATCGTTAAGTCTAGCTAGATTCTAAATTAAAAGTTTTACAATACGTAATGTAATATTTTAGTAACAACTCTGCGTATAATCTAAGTCAATACTTTTAACAGTTAAAACCACGCGTTGAATCGACCTACAATTAGATACCAATGCGTTTTATCAGAATAGAATATTCATGCAGGAAGGAAGTAGGTAACTACCAAAAATACCAAAACAACAGTGTTATTTTCATCCTTATTCACAAGCTCCTACAACAACAACGCATTTATAACTTCCTTAATAACTGCTGTAGGTATGTATATAATAGATCCAGCAGAAGTAAATAAACCACCTTGGGGTATTTGGGTCAACAAACATCCCTCAAAATAGTAATGCGTTTTGACGCGTAATCTTAATTCAAAATAAGGCAGATTTCTATAAAATACGTTTACAAATTTTTTAATGATTAAAATTTATAATCAAGAGAACAAAGAAAACATCCCACAAAACTTTTCAAGTGTTTATTTTTAACTTTACTATTTCAACTTGTTATCTCTAGTATATTTTTATATTATAACATGAAAGAGTTCGGAAGAAATGGTTTAAGCAGCTGTTCCTTATGAAACAGAGTGTTTTATTATCATCACCATATCTATGAGGAGATGCATTGATATATGAAAATAAATTTATACATTTATCAAAACAATTTTGATATATAAAAAAATAGATTATACTTTTTAAGTTCGAGTTTACATGGAGTACTTCTATTTTTACAGTAAGCGAACACTCTCTAAGTTTCAATAAATAAATCATCAAAATGTATATTTTGAGAGTATTTGAGCATCAATAGCTAAACTGACAGAACTATTATACAATTCAACATATATTAAACTAGCCGACCGTGCCCAATTCGTTTAGGATTAAAATACATATAGTACATAGCACTCTTGAATAGTGTAACTTTCTGATTGTGAAAGAATTCTCATGATCGGTTCAGTATTTCCGAAGGTTAGCCCTTTCAAACAAACAATAAAAGTTACAAACTTTACCTCTTTAAAATATTAGTATAGATCATGTTAAAATTCTAAGTATTGTTTTAGTTTTTAGTAAGAATCTAGTGCATCAATACAACCCAGTTTAAATGTTTATTATATCACTGGGTTAACCTGTCCTATTTCTATACTTTTGAATGGTCAAACTTTTCAGCTAAGATAAAAAGGAATCAGTAATTATAATTCATTGCTCACTTTAATGCTTGAATTCCGATGTATTGCTGTCCACCAGTACTATTCCTGTGGCATCTTAGTGCACATACTCTACTAGCCTGGAGTGCACTGGACTAATATGAATACTTTTTTTCATCGAATAATATCCACGAATTACAAAATATACAGAATTATTGTTACTTGGGTTGATAGATTAAGTGCTGCGGGAAAATGGAATGCTTTTTTATTGGCATGGATATTATGGATATAATAAAGTACTAACTATATTAACATTATTGGGAAAGTCAAATGATCTGTAATTTTACAATTAACTGCTCACCGTCAGATAACAGATTACAAAGTAGCTGAAGTAATGTAATCTGATAAACGCGTACAAAAGCCACTTAAAAAGTGATGATATTTTGAATTTAAAAGAAAATAATTTTGTAAATTATTTCTTTAATTAAGAAATACCATAGAATTATGATGAATGAATTAGTCATCTCAAATAATGAGCCATGTTATCAGCAATTCTATCTCACGTCCACATTCGATAATGCGCGATATTAAAACGATATTAAAACACCACGTTACACTTAAGCACCGATGTAAGTCGCGATAAGTCGAGAGGTTTTTATGCGAGATGGATGAGACAGAACAGAGCTCATTGAGAGCGGCTGCCGGCCACGTTGCGCCCGCGCATGTGCGACCTGGATGCCACCAGACCATCTCGTGTATTAATCTGGATAATTCATCAACACACGACTCTACAATTAACATCTGCACGTTACAAAATTTAATCTCGTTGCACTGAGAATAACTGCAGCAGCATTACCAGTGTTTGTTTGAAAATTAAATATCTTTTTCTAGAAACAAGATTATTGATACAGAACCATTTCTTCTTTCAAACCCTCACGGGTAAATAGCGCTTAGAATCGTGAGACTCAGGTCTTGCTTTGCTTATAGGGGGGCTTATTAGTGAAATGGCGATTGCTTCCTTCCAAGTTACTTCCGTGGGTTTGGGAGGGGAAAAATGACTTAGAATATGTCAACTACCTCTCTTCCCGCGAGTATTATAAGGCTAACATGGGACTTTTCACATTGGCGATCAACCTGTTACTAAATTAACTTAAAAAGTTGATGTTTACTTAAAATCAACTAAAAGTGCATGCAGCACTTTTAGTTGATTTTAAGTTTAAAAGTATATGTTATTGTTAGAACGTTACAATAGGTATTGAATATGTAAAATATTATAAATGATGTGTATTACACTCTAGCATTTATATATCTAAGAATTTTTACTTAATAAGAAATCAGATTTCCAAATCTCTAATTGATTTAGCCACATTCTAATTTTAATTAATATAATAAGTATGGTATTCACTTAGGCACCTTCATATAATTACACCTTTCCGAAAAATTATATAATAAGCGACCGTGGAAGAACCTTTCAAGTATTTTAAAAACAAATTGGGCGCCGGACCGGTCCCGTGTAACTCCGGAAGCAAACTGGTTCCACCACTCGAGATAAATATTAATTGGAATTTTAATTTTTATCACTATTTAGCGAGTATGTGTATTCCTAAATACCGGTGTCGATATTTTTTTCATGACTTTCGACATCGCCATCTAGTGGCAAATAACCACAAGTATCGTATAATACACGGATAAACATGATATCAATTCCAAATATATCGACCTATGTTTTTCTTATGATGATATTCTTTAAATCAAGGTCTGTATCATATAAGTAAACTTTCAAATTTATTTTTTCATGACAGTTTTTAATAAAAATATCTTAGCTACAAACTGCATACTAGCATTTCGAAAAAATCACTGGTGAGAAGGAAACTGAAAAGAACTTAACTATACAATTTTGGTCCCTGTCTTGCCAGATCAGCTTGAATAATTACTACTAATAAATATTTTTTAAATAAAAAATATAAAAGTGGAAGTGCACCTGAATATGATATGATGAGTTATTAAAAATACCATACTTATATTTTAGAATTTGATCAAAAATTTCAAGAAATATGTATAAGCATTAATCTAAACTTTTATCTACAGTCTTCAGATCTCAATCAATTTTGCTAAAAATTTAAATAAACATAGGTAGATTAAACTACTATCGTTTTTCAGTGCCTGTTACATGAATTGAGTAACAGCTTTCACTCAATTTAACTAGTTACTAGTTATTACAAGGCAACACGCAACACTTTTTAAGTAACTAAACACTGTTTGTTGCTCACGTCCTGTCGACTACATTATAATTGTGTGTGGCTCATAGAGGTACTATACTCGTAATTTCGATACGCCCAATTAGCTGTCCACTTATTTACCTGTTACATTAATTAGATAATCCTAATTATATTAATTCAAGCTGATAATCATGTTGGCACGTTGTGAACGTGTAAAATATATGATGATTACTTTAATTAATTTAGACTTCATCCATTCACTGTAGTAATATCAACAAAACATTGTTTTAGTAATAACCTACTATGAAAAAGACCGTAACTTCCAGTTTTTTTAGATTATTGTTCTCTCTCAATATTTTATTCAAAAATGAGCATCGCGAGTTGTGATGATTCATACGTAACGTTTCAAATATTGTTGAAGATTTTTGTGATTAAGTTGTCGTGTTCATAGACCATGTCCAATCTTAAGCTGCGTTAATTGGCAAATTCTCCCCTCTAAGAACGAGTGAAACCAATCCATAGTGCAAGTTCCGGATACATGCTTCCTAAGAATAGAAAAGCAAGATGGCGTGGTTATTTATATTACATTTTACGGAATGGCATGCTCTGCCGTTGATGGTATAGAAACTACAGAACATTTTATTAAATTAACTTTATAGTTATAAAGACAGGTGTTTCTCCCTAGCTTCGATTGCACAATTTCTCAGTCACCACTTTATAGAGATTAAAATATACTTTCACTACACCACGAAATGATTAGTTTTATGCTAAAAAGTAATCGTAAATATCTTTGACTACGAAACCGCTGGTTACAGTTTGGAGACAGGAAACAGTCTAGTATGTTTTATTGCTGGCTATTAATGTCGCTTAGCCTGACGTGTTTGATTTACTCCGCCGTACGTGGGGTGAAGCTATCTCGCCGGCTATTTCAACACCTCCAAAGCTAACTTTGATTAGAGTCACCGACCTCTCTAATCTGTTACATAAAACTGAAATCGTAAGTAACAATGGAGAATCATTATCTTATTCCGGTAATGGAAGAAACAATTTCGCAGCGACAACAAATAATCCTTTTTTCAAAGATGATGTTCGTTTACAAATTGTTCTCATTGTTTACTTTCTAAATGGAGGCTTTGTGGTGTTATGTTTTATTTAGGTGTGTTTTGTTGTGGATCGTAAACCTGCATTGCGTTGTGTGGGTGCGTGAGGGGCATTTCTCGTGAATGACGGCGTCCGCCCACGCTGCGCGTGCGCCTCCCGCCCGCCTACGTGTGCGTAAAATATCTTTCTAACAGTACCAGCGACAAATTACCCATGTTACATAATAACTAGTCATTTAATTTAATCATTTTGTGACAAATAAAACATTTTGTTAGCCTTTATTACGAGGTATTATTAGATTTAAAGAATATGTTTAATATACAATCTGTTTCTTAAGTAATATTACGTATTGTTTCAACTTCTATATTTGTACTTTTTTGTATAATTAAGCAGAAGAGTTTGTCTGTTAGAACACGCTAATCTCAGAATCAACTGGTCCGATTTGAAGCATAATATCAATGTCCGATAGTACATTTATCGAGAAAGGCTGCTACAATTATTACTCTTTTTGTTGTTGTTGGAGAGAGGCAAACGAACAGGCGGGTCATGTGATGTTAAGTGATTACCGCCGCCCATATACAACTGCAACACCCGCAGGGTCACAGAAGCTTTGCCGGCCTATAAAGTTGAAGGCCTAAAAAGTTGGGCCTCCGACTCTCCCACTCACCGGACGGAGCATAGATTTTTATGGCCACCCTACACGAAATCCCACCTCTGCTCCCGCAGATTAACGGACAGTCGCTAATGATATGCAAACAGTAAACTGTAAACACTTCTTAGAATATTGCTGAAATAATATTGTCCCTAACTCAGTAATGTTTTTCATTGATAGACTTGAGCAGTTGACTCATAAAATAACTGACGAAACTGATGTTTATGAATAGAAAATTAAGAATATTTCCTTTACATAAACCAGCAATGTTATTCCTGTATATGGCTAACATACAAAAGTTTCTTATTTAAATAAAAAAATGGTTACGACTAAACGAAAAATAGAAGAGTTTATCATTTCGACCGATATCTTTATTTATCTGTGCGTTTGCCGCCATTTATGGGTTGGGGACTAAGAAAAAATATACCCTGTCTATGACTAAAAATACCAATGGATTCATTTGTTCGTAGCATAGTGTTTTTCAAGAAGAAGAAACAATTCCCTTCATCGTGAATAATATAAATGTAACGAAAAATAATCATACTCAAAACCATCCATGAATTAAAGTCATAGCTAATGGCATAGATGATGAGATAGATAATGTTCCTCATTATATTTATTCCCATCTTAATTATATATACACATAAATAGTAACTACCGCCCATCGAAGTTACAAAGTAAGGATACTTCTTTAGAACATTTTACAGTTTAGAATGACATGGCATAATTTTATAAGTTATTTCTTGATTGGAAATGGTTCATTAATGTTCTGGTCTTCTGGTGAGTATTCATAAACGCTGTTTACTACGGTTGTAATTATTTGTAAGTACATAATGATAATGAGTCATATTTTTATTGCTGTGATTGTCACTTGCTTGAATATTCAAAAATAATGAAGTTGATAGCGGAATTGGAAAAATTTATCTTAGTAAATAAACTAAACGTGGTGAATGTTTTAAGTCAAATAAAATATTTTAAACTATCCCCCAGCTAGTACATGTTTGTAATAAACTTTATGTAACTATGGGAATAAATGAATTTATGTATGTCTAGATATATTGTCAATAGTACAAAACAGACTATTATAGTTTAAAAAAAGACAATAACGCGAGGCCTTATAAAGCTACACGTTTTGTTAGTTTAAACACAAATAGGTTTCAAAATAGACATTATGTTAGACCTATCATGCAACACAGCACTTCAAATTATTAGCAGATATGAACATTATTTACATTGCAAAAACTCTTTGAGTGAAACTGAACACTAATGATCTTGGCCTAAATGGCCAATGGGATAACAAGATATGGTTCCCATTCACATCTCTTGAATCTCGATAAACTTATACAGTTCCGTGTTGTTTTCAAGAATAACACAAAACAACATTTTTATAGCATGAAATACCTATATGTCTTTTCCGTAGTAATATTGAGACAAAAAGTATCATCTCAGATTACATATTGTTTAATGTGATCTAAGGTTGTCATCATAACTATGTCATTTTCTGTACTTCAGACAAAATTTCATAACAATTGGCTAAATAAGTAGTTAGACGTGAAGGTGATACAAACAAACACATATTCAAATTTTATAATACAAGTATTATCTTTTTTTATGAAAGATGGAGTTAAACGTGCAGGCGGGTCACGTGATGTTAAGGGATCACCGCCGCCCACGACACCTGCAACACCCGTGGGGTCACAGAAGCGTTATCAACCTTTAAGGGATTTATACGCTCTTATCTAAGATTCGATCACTGCTTAATGCACCATACATTACATATCAGAACAATCATTGAACAACCAGAAAATATTTACAAATATCATTTCAAAAAAACTTCGTGAAATCCAACGGTCTTCAGTTCTTGCCTAAATAACAGGACACGTCATGAACAATTAATTTTTTGTAATAACACAAAAAAGCGTTATAACGAGGTAAACTTATTTCTGTATATATTTTTTGTCAACTATTTTGAAATCGCACTATAATTTGAACTTGAGAAATAGTTAATAGTTAAATATAGCTTGTATTATTAGAGACGAAAGACTATTTATTTTTACGAAAAGATAATACTAATTTTAGTTTACTAATAAGTACATACGTTTGTTTGTACAACATAACAGATCATAATAACGCAAACTGCCAGAAGGCAAAAACCATAGCCTTGATGGATGTGTGCCAAATGGCCATAACTCACGTCACTTGCAGACCAACAAATTCTTTATTTTACCCCAAAATTCACGTTATTAACGTCGCGGTGGCGGTGGCGCCCCAAAGTACCTGTCGTACGCAGCAGAAATACACCCCTCTTGAGATTGGCCTTATTAGAGGGGCCTTTCCATTCCTGATAAAGAGTAAAGTCAAGCGATAAATTTCATCACGTACGGTAATGACGGTATACCTGGTAGTCGAGGGTGTAATCTGGAGAACGCCCGTCTGTTTATAGTTTATCTTTCTGCGTTTTTAAATTCATAGATAATGATTAATGGAGCGTTGGGATTTTAATGTTAACTTAAGCTACATTTATTTTAAAATAAAAATAGATATTTACTTTATCTATATCATAGACAAATACCTAGATCATGGACTAATTACACAAAATGTCAAATAAAAATGAGACAGTTATTATACACCAAAAATTGAGATCATAGACAAAATTATAAACCAATTGCCAAATTAAAGAAGAGAAATATTGAATAAACATGTCATTTGCATGTAATATACATAGTTTGTTAAAATTGTGCAACTTTAATAAAAACTGATCAAACTGTTAAATATTTATCTGATTCGCAAGAATTTAAAATTTGAGAAAAGACTTTTGAAAGATTATGTATATTGTATTTTATGTTAAACATTTACACGACTGCATGCAGACTGAATATACACTGGACAAAGAATATTTTAAAATCAGTATAACATGTATCCTTATAAAAAATAATTTGAATATGAGTGTAAATAACTTCCTTGGTGTGACTGCTTACGAGAATAACATATTATAATGTTATGGGGTTTTCAGAAGGAAATCTGTATGAGAAAAGAACGCTAAGCAATCTAACATGTATCCAGACCGAGATAGACTGACCTTTAGAATCTGCTGACTTCTCAAGACCCAAGAACTGATTCGGCTTTAGATGTTGTCTACCGATGACTGGTGATAGGAAATTTAGTTGAGTAGGAGCACTTTGTATAAAACGATATCTAAATAAACACACAACTTCGCGATTAACACAAGCGCCAGGCGAAATAATCCAAACAGTAGATAGAAATAAACACTAGGGCGAGTTGAAAATCAAGAAATATTTACTCAAGAGAGATATCGTACGGTGATTATTAGGATAAGGTAGTCACATAATAAGTCCATTGTAGATCTGAGCTTCGTGCGAGACTGCTCACGCCATCTAGTTATTGCGTAAGTAATCCATCAGATTCATCAGATATTGAACTACTAGAATAGTATTATACGTATATAATCTGTGACTGAACTAAATCTAAAATAAAAACAATTAACAATATAAAATGGTAGATGGCGTTATTGAATTGAATAACAAATAAAATATTAGACTATTCTAAAGCTTCCAGAGTCTTGATATTTATATGGGTGTATGTATGTACATATAATATTTCTAAAATAGTTTATTCTACGTTAAGGAAATCTATCTTAGATCGTAAAATACTCGAGCTTTTACGATTTAAACCGTCTTAAATAAAATAACATTTTGAAGACTCAACATGCCTTCACAGCTATATTCAGACACGCAACGACTATCATTCCGACTTAATTGAGCTTCTGATCTGTAGTTACAAGTTACTCGTAGAATTAATTCAAAAAGTCATAGTAGGTTCCGTTCCGTTCTGTGCCCGCTCAGCCATTGCAAGGTAGCGGTTAAACTGCAAGAGTACAGGGCTGAGTGCTGAGTTCTACCCCCAAATGGCGTAACGGTGCTTTGGACTACTTAAAAAAGTCATAGTAGTTGCATAAATCAACTAGCGACTGTGCTTCAGTTTCGCCCGCATTTCTTCAGTTAAAGTGATAATTTAACTTTGTTACTCCAGGAAGCTTAGTCTATACCTGTCTTAAATTTTATCGAAATCCATTTATATCATTGAACAGCCGCGTCGCGACGTTCCTAGTACTCGCCCTGAAGATGGCCTTCTAAATAGGTCGAAACGGTCGTCGGCGATACCGACTAAAAGTGACGTGAGTAAATCCGTATTATTTTAATGAAATCTATTTAGTTATTCTTGAGTTTAGTTTTTACAAATAAAAATACTAAAAATATTTTCTCCTATAATATTAGTATGAATTAATTTAATAGATTTATTAAAAATTTACATATTTTTGTTGTCATTTTCTAGTCGGAAGTTTATTTTGCACTAGCCGTACTCCTCGGCTTCACTCCTTTGAGAATTTTGCTGCTTATTTAAACCACAACAGTACAGTACAGAACATGAATTAATCAATTGGTGCAGTCAATCGGAAGGGACGTAAGTACAATCCTCGTATTTTATGTACATGAGCAAGGAGGCAATACTCGTATAACCGCGTCTTATTAGCTGATTCAAATTTCCTATAAATGCTTCTCTCTGGGATGCTACTTGTATTTATTTTTATGAAGGCTCTGTGTTCATAGTTATTTGCGCGTCAAGCAATGACCTCAAGTCACTTTGCTGGTCCAGTGGAAACTCGGCCCTATTGTCCTGCGGTGGATGGCGATAAAACAATATCTACGTGATGGCATTTTTATGTTTCCGATCCCTAGACACCGCCAGCATTTCGATAGAAAGCCTTTGTTATGATAAATGAAGTATTTAACGAGCTTTGGAGTCCTCATTTGTAAAGTTAATTTCAATTAATTTGTTGCTTGCATTCCGTCAACTATTCCGATGCATTTAAATTACTTGTTACTAGACACGGGTTAAACTAACAGTATATTATTTTTATATAAATAATTCAGACTAAAAGTTTTAATTCTTTAGTCTAAATCTAAATCAAATCAAAATTAAATAGGCCGTTTCGTGATATTATACTTAGCTAAAGTTAAGTAACTTTACTTTCCATCTAAAGATTATGGTTGTAAAGAAAATAATCGAATTAGGTAGGTACATCGAAAATCCATTAACTAGTAAGTGAAATGTAATATTTCAGTTAGCCGTCAATACTGTCCCCTCAGCCAACTACATGTGCACTGGTATGAGGTGAGTCATAAGCTGCATTTAACTCTGTTTACAAGTACATTACTGCATACAAGTATAATGCACTGGACGCAAATTCACAAAATACAGAAATACTCAACTTCTTTTAGATAAAAAACGCTTATCAGATCATAAAGATCATGAGATATTGGTGTATTGAATATAACTAAGGAGTTATTATTTAGTTTCTGTTTTTTTTTCTGTATATAAGTATAATTGTCAAACGTCGTGGTTGATCGATCATTAATCAAATCGATGATATTTTTGTCATCCAATCTGTATATGTAACTACTTTACGTGTTACAACACTCTTGTAATAATCAGATTTATTGCACAAACATAAAACTAATAGTTATAAGCTTTAGATGAAATAAATATGTAAATAAACTATATTTTCTGGATTAACATCATCATCATATCGTAATGCGAGCCACAATAAATCCAATTATAAGTATATCATCTTTAGTCCATTTATTTATTTCATCATGGAATTATATAATTATAAACGCGTGATTTTGGATTTAATATTTTCACTCAATCATGTAAAATCTACTGTACGGTCTTCGATGATATTTGAATCACAAATAGCCTAGAATAGGTACTTTTTACCCCAAAATTCTTACAGAATTGAAACATCGACGCGTAGTTAGGTGGCATGTAAATGCATAATTTTAATTTTAGATTGTCAACAACAAGCTAAGAATGGCTAGATTCATAGAAAGGACATCGTCGTGCGCTTGCCATTAGCTAGCAGACACCTGCTCCCGATGTCAATGGCCGTCAAGCAGTCACCTCACCAGACCAAGGATACGCTTAATTGCCACCAACTCTATTTAAATTATATGTATGTGTAATTTAATACTTTCTGTTGGCACATTATGGTTATCTTTACAATAATACGGTCAATTATGTATTGTTTTAAATTGCATCTTGATCTAATTTAAGGATTTGTGGTAGAAGATGGATTCCATAAATATATATAATTATAAATACGAATTAAGGCTTCGCTTAAACCTAAGGAATCAATTACAAGTACCTAGAATATTTTCCATCAAATAAAATTACATCACTAATATACCATAAGCCAAAGATAATGGTGCGCGTTTAAAACTACCAGTGGAATTAAAAAATATGGTGCAAAAGGGTACAACATTTTTTGAATAAGGTATCCGACTTATGTTTCTGAATCTTAAAATTCCCATGCTGGTGATTCCACAGGGTACAGCTAGTAATTATGTAAATGTCAAGATAAAAATAACTGTGAAATGATGTTTATAATGACAATATAGTACGTAAAACTTAAACGTCCGGAAGTTGCATATAGCATACACCGCAATAATTGCGGCGCGGCGAGTCCTGGTCGTCAGTTATCAACTTGTCTCAGTGGCGCCATTACGAAAAACGTAATTACCAACCACGTAAACAAATTAGAATCAAGAATGGCATGCGTGCCCGCTAGGAATCTTAAGTGGGTGGTAATCTAGGCATATTCTTACCATTGCACTAGGCAAGATTTGTCGCATTACTCAGTAAAGCTCAGATGCATCAACTGCCTTGAATTACCTTCTAATCGTCCATTTAATGATGCGCCACATTGCAGCATACTTTTGGAAAATGCTTCTATTGCATAAAACACGACTGGGTCACAAACTGACTTTTGTATGGTTTTGTACGATATATTGGTAGTACCGGACGATATACATACATACATATGTTTGAGAATATTGATCAAAACCTCAGCTGGTCTTACTTATTATAAAGTTTTAATTCAAAATTTCCTTTTAAAATCCATTATATAACTGTACTCTTATTAAGAGTATATATTGAAGATAAGAGGTTATATTTAATATATTCTTCCTTAACTGTTATAACTTGATATGAGTGTGTTTTTTTATGTCAGAGGAAGGCAAACGAGAAGGTGAGTCACGAGATGTTAGGTGATCACCGCCGCCCATAGACAACTGCAACACCCGCGGCGTTACAGAAACGTTGCCGGCCTATAAAAAAACCTCCCCATTTGGGGAGGGCGGAGAAGTTGGGCCTCCGCCTCTCCCACTCACCGGACGGCGCTTGGTGGCTGATACCCGCCATTCAGGCGTCGGTCTTCTGTGGGAGTGTGGTACGTCCCCGGACGAGTTGGCCCAATCATTGCAGGCTAACAAAGCAAGCAGCAGGCTCCACACCACTACAAGTAGTGGCTTCATACCACTACAAAGTAGTGGCTCCATACCACAATCTATGCAGTCAATATTTTCGTTGACTTGTTGAAAATTTCTTATGAAGTCTGAAATTCCCACGAAAGCGAAGCTTATTACTTATTACTAATTGATTGTGTAGTCTTACCAACTAACCAGTTTTATGTCGTTCACAGACCGGTCACATTCACATATGAGATGATTTTAATTAAATCAAATCAAATCTAATGAAATTGACGAGTGACTTGATGACATTAAGGGTATGTTAATAAACTAAATCAAAGCTTGATTTTAATTCAATTATTTTATAACATAATAGAAACAGTACAAGTGATTTTATTAGCTCTTAAAATAATGGAAATGTTAGCTTTTCAATTAGTCGAATTTTTAATTTATATTACAGTGCTCATTCTAATATTATTTAACGAGCAAGCAAAATCAAAAGTCTGGCAGGTGCAGATTTTGCATGATGATACTATAATATTCGTGAAGTGACAACTTCCGGCGGAAGTCGCCGCTTCCTCAAACTTAATGAGATATTTACATAGTAACAACCACACAACCAAATTTGATATTCTATCACCTATAATGTTATTTATTAGCCAAAAAGCATAGCTTTATATTAAAAGCACATATTTCTGTTTCACATAAAAAATCGTTACTTTTATAATATACATATACCTATTGCAATGTGGTAAAGCCATACAGTAGTACAGATTTGATAGTTTTTATGTAAAATATAGGTACTGTAAGATGTACAGGTTATAGTTTATATGTATATTGATTGCTTCGCTCGCACAAGAACAAAGCACAAATTAGCATGAAGTATTGATGAGGTTAATGTTACATATTTTATGCGCTATCTTTGCTACTGTATACAAAGTCACATTATTTAATTAGTTAGAGATTATTGCATTAAGTACTAATGTGATGGGTGCTTACTGCTTACCCATCACATTACTACTTATTGCAATATAAAAAAAATATAGTAAATAGTGTTTATATACTCGACTCTTCGGTTTGAGCGCTTTGGTTGAAAGCAATTTAGTGCCGCTATTTGCAAAGAGAATTATACTTAATCGTTGACATTTCCTGTAACCAACAGCAATAAATGGAGTTGAAGGGAAGCGTAGGACATTTTATTATATACTATATTTAATTACTTTCTGCCATATCTGTTTTAAAGGCCGGTGTAGTTCGTTCTAGCGGAAAAACGGATAAATGAAAGCGAATTTAATAGTCACAAATATCTTTGAAAAGGAATAAATACTCTATTGTTTAAAGTACATTGATGGACTTTATGATATCCTAAATGAACTTTAAAATCAGTGTGATACTTCCACTTTATATGATAGAATGAACTTTCAGAAAATTGCTTTCGGCTACAATCGATTAACATTTATATATCTACTATTAAATAAAAAATAAAATATATGTACCAATTTTGACTTCTGTAATATAATAGGGTACAAGTGTGTTATGTCCATTCATTGCCTGATTACTACAATAGTGCGGCAGTTAACCATTATCATACCATTATACGCTTTAATAGTATAAATGTTAAACTATTGTTAACAAACATTAAACTTGATAGTTCAGTAGCAGACGCAACTCTAATGACAGACATAACTGTGGTATAATGTTGTGGCCTGTGATCCACAACTGGTTGAGTAAGCATCCAGTTATTAGAGGGGCATCTAAGCCGTGGATTTCCGGCGATCCCGTCCAACCACTACTATCTACTCTACCCATTTATGATGACTCAGTGCAACTTAACCAGAGTAGCGACGAAGCTATTTATATAATGACGGCACCTACGCCAATCATACACTAGTCATAATAGTGTAATCGTATTCACAAAAGTATCTGCATCCTGGTTAAGTTTGTCTTTGCGTTTATTTCATCTATAAGCAATGCCATTAGATCTCGTTAGCAAATTTTCATTACAAATTTTGTTTTCATAAAGGAATATTTCAATTTATTTCCAGGCAAAACTGTCCCCAAAGTCTCTTACAAACTCAACTGCGACAACTTTCGTGAGAGACAATGACTTCTTATTAAAATGCAATTGAACGGTTTACAGCTTATTTATGGTTTATAAAAATATGGTCAAAGTAAAAAATATATTTTGTTTTTGTTTTACAGACTAGCAGACGCGTGCGGCGTGGCGCGATGGATGCGTGAACGGTCATCATGCGCCTCTTCCGCGGGCCGAAGCGCAGGGAAGTGACCGCGCCGCTAGCCGCCGCGACGCCGTCTCCACGCCGAGACGCCGCCGCCGCCGCCCCGCCGCACCCCCCACCAGACTTCGCGATTGTCACTGCTCTTCCCGCTATGGTCATGGAAGACGACGTTCGGGAGATGAAAAAAGGTATCCTTTTGTCCGATTGTACGAAATGTCAGGCTATTTTTAAGTTCTCGTTATATTATTAATCTGTTATACAATTATTTCATTCCACTCGCAATTTTTATTAATTCAATATATAAACATGCCAAAGATTTATTTAAAATATCTTCATTTTGTACTAATATCCTATTAATAATGAAATACTTATTTTCAGTTTTTGCAACGTGGGGACGTCGTATGGGCAAAAAACTTGACATGCTAAAGAAACCAGAAACAAAAGATGCTTCAGATTCGATTCCGGTTACGGAGAATGTCAATGAAGATAATTCTGCAATAAATATCCAACACTATAAGAAAAAACAAAATTGGAAAATGGGTAGAAGTAGTTCAGACTCTTCTTCATTAAAAAGAGACCCGGATACAGACTCTATAAGAAGTGGATCAAGAGATCGATCGCCAAGCCCTTTTAAATCTTTCTTTCATAGAATGGGTTCTACTGGCATGCTTAATTCCAATAAATCACAATCTTTGAATGCGCAAAAAAATAATGAATCGTATCCAGTTGCAAATGGACCTTCACTTTATCGTAGCTGTTCCACATCACACCTCTCAACATATGTAAAAGCAGATGATCCATCGGATGACATAGATTTACAAAATGCAGTTAATGAAACTAAGAACTCGCCCACAAAACAAAATAATCTGGTATCTGATGAGACACTAGGAGCATCGTCAACTAAAGCAATAAGTTGTGACAACATTCCAAATTTAGAAAGTCAAAGTAACAATGGCACTAGCAAAAAGCCAAATTTTCCATATGCTTTTCTTAGGTCTAAATTGTCTGTACTTCCTGAAGAAAATAATTTAGCACAGCAAAGAACAAACTGTGTTAGACAAAGTTTTTCAGAGAGATTAGACCGGAGGTCACCAAAGCTACGTAGAGAAAGATTATATTTGCCTAATTCCCGATCTGAAGAAAGATATCAAAGTAGTGATAGTATTTCATTCTACGAAGAAAACATGCTTTTAAATAGTGCATTAAGAAATGACTGTGACTTTGCTAGAAGTTCTTTAAGAAGTATCAATGAGCTAGATAACAACATGTATTCTACGAGAAATGTAGAAGAGATACCTCGAAGATCTTCAATGATTTCTCAAAGAGCACCAATTGACTATGATCCAATGCTCATACCTCGCAATCGAAACAGTCTGCCGGTGTATGAATACAGTTCAGTATTAAGATCGGTAAGAGATTTGAAATCAGAATTGACGTCCTCTTCTCATAGTATACACCATGGACCTGACACAGAGGTTCTCCAGGCTCATCGGCTAAGTAATTATGTTAGCTCCAACGAGTCTGGCTATGACAGTGATGGGCGTCCCACCGATGAACACACTAATCACTCGCCTCCAGGATATTCTAACCATTTTACTTCCAGCGCAATGAGGACCGATTCTCTTGCTCATTTAGATAATAATCAAAGTAACTTTTCAAGGCAGTTAAGTTTTAACCAAAACATAAATGTAAGCAGAGTGCAAATTCCTGCTCGAAGAAGTTCGACACCTTGTGCCCTCTTTCCTGTAGAAAAAAGATCAACCGTTGATTATGAAATCAATAACAGTGATAATAAACAAAGGTCTATTTCTATTAATTCACAAATATTTGAACATAATGAAGGCAAGCCGCCACCCTTACCAAAGAAGACTGTAAACAAAAAATCGCCTTATATTTATAAAACAATAACATTGGATGAACGAGTCCAAACTAGAAAAATTAAATTATTACATACGCAATTACTTCCTACAGAGCATTCGTCCACTCCAGATATAAATAAAAAGTTACTAACATCAGAAAATGAATCTGTATTACACCAAGCTTCTAGTACTGATATATTTGGTCGCGGTCCATGCACTAAAAGATTTAGAAAAATAAGATTATTAAAATCAAGGCTAGATGAAAGTCTTGGAGTATATTTGGCTCAACATAAAATTGAGTTTGACAGTTCAGGTTTAAATTTCGAAGTGAGATATATTGTTGTTAAGTTGGATTTTGACGGTATCGCTCATAGAGATGGACGCTTAAGAATAGGAGATGAAATCGTCAATGTCAATGGAAGAGTTCTTCGTGGATTATCTTCCTTAAAAGAAGTTCAGCACATTGTAAACTCTTGTTCGACAGAAGCTACAATAGAAGACGGTGCATTGTTCCAAAGATATCAAGTAGATCTTGTAATGGCACATGATGAAATCACTCCAATCACATTGAGCCGGATAATAAATAATCAAACCTGTGACCAAAATTCACTATTAACAATGAAACTTCAACCAACTAACGTACCTCCTGATATAATTTCAGAAACGGTGCATAAACCTTCATCTTCTAATCAAATAACTATTGAAACTCATTTCCCAAGTGATAGTCCCACAAACAATGCATCTTTTACCAGTGTCCATGAAAATCAAATTAAGTCTCAAACTAATCCAGTAAGATCTGACAGTGTTTCTGCACATAATATGTGTGAAGTAGGAATACAAGTTAATCAAGACTCAATGAATTCGAGCCAAAAAAGCGATGATGAGAAATTACTTGAGAGGCATTCTTATAACCAAACTCCATCTTTACATAATATAACAAATATTGAAATATCGATGCGATCATCACCAGTGCCTAGAAACAGCAATGGAAATAATTATAGACCAATATCAATACATAATTCAAGACCATCACAAATTTCTGGACAGTATTCGAATGACAATACGGTCAATGAAATCAAAGAGAATTCACCGCATTACATAAAACACGTTCCACGGCTGTACCAAAACAGGTCTTTTGAAAGTATACCAGAACAATTAAGAAATAGTAGCAGAAGTAGATTCTTCAATAGAGTGGGTTCGCAAAGATGTTCGCCGAATCATGGTGTACATACATCACGACAGCAAGAATATAATGCACAACAACATGGAAACCAACATAATGGCTATCATTCCCATACTTTCATGAACAGAGTGGAATTTTGGAAAGGGCCAGGTCATAAGAGTCTTGGGTTTAGCATTGTTGGTGGTACTGATTCACCGAAGGGGAAAATGGGAATATTTGTTAAAACCGTTTTTCCGAATGGGCAAGCAGCGGACACGGGTACTATTTTTGAAGGTAATGAAAAATAACCATAATAATAAATTAATAGAAAAATAACTATTTAAGAAATACATCTAATCGTAAATATTTTTATCGTATTTTCTATAGTCATGTAAAATTATTTATAAAATGTATAATTACATGTATAATTTGTTTATTACATGTATAATTTTAATTTAAGGTGACGAAATCTTGTCAGTGAATAATGTGCCGACACGTGGATTGAGCCATGCTGGGGCCATATCGCTTTTCAAACAAGTTAAAGAAGGGAAAATAGAATTGACGCTTTCAAGACGAAGGTATGTTTGATGTTATAAATTACATTTGTTTTTATCTTTGAATTCTGCTTTTTCTATCTGGCACTATCTGCAAACAAAGTTTTATGGCAGATTCAGAATTCTCCAAAAAAATACAGTTCAATCAAACGCACCATAAGATCTCCACTGGCTGCAATAGTTCCACTATAACAAGCAGGGGACAACTTATAGTAAACGATTTTAGCCACAAATATCAACTTTAAAGTTGTAAAAATTCATATATACTAAAAACTGTCAATAACATTACTAACTATTCATATTTTATTTTTCAGAGCACCTAGGTCCAGATCTGTGGAGCCTCTTGGTAACTCTCGCGGTGACGTAAATAGAGAATACAACTCCCGCAGTGACCTCAAACGGGAATAAACTCCAGCCAACCCACTATAGTACTCCAAAGAGACAACTTATCAAGTGCAATAATATTCACTATAACTAATTACTGCCAAAGGCGAAAATATAATCTGCTTGTGTATATTTTAACGAACGATTATATTAGGAACATAAGAGTTATGGTATTGTTACTATAAATATGAATTAATAGTTAACTATTGCGCTTCTATGGGCATAATTTGCGATAGTACATTGTTTTACGAGACAACTATTGAAAATGTCATTATAAGCATCTCCGTGTTACGTAACAGACAATGTGCTTAATATTTGTTATTTTTGTATATTAATATAATAAGACTGTCTATAAAGTAGTTGTAATAAAATATAATTATTGTTTTATGTTACTCGATTAAATTGTTATATTTCGATAGGGAATGCTAGATCTCGTTGACATTCATATACCTAATTTAACTATATAATATTTACGACATTAGATCCGCAAGTAGATGAGATAATGAAATTAAGAATTCATACAATCAAATACATAATATATATCCAGGGGATCCACACTGTTATTCATATCTCTACTATTCAACATTCCTTAAAAAATAATACTTGCTTACCTGCAATTTAAAGATGTTACATCTTAAAAAAGAAATTGGAAACCCTTGTATTCTAGTCTATCGACTTTTATCCGTAATTTGTCGTGGAACGAGATATAAATAATACATTAATTCCATCCTGAACGCCTTGTGTATTTCAAACTGAGTCGTATATAACGAACAAACTGAATCAACATGACAGAACGACTGGCTAAAGTTTAGTTGATGCCACGGCTGATCAAAAAAGACCCTGACAGTTTTTATCGATGTAAATATTGTGTTATCAATAACAACATATCTACAAAAAGCGTACCAACATTTCTGTCTACCCTTCTAAATTGTTTTTGACACTTCCTATTGTTACATGTTTTTCAATAATAATTGTATAAGACTGGCAAATAAATAGACTGGATTTTTATAGATCATTTAAATTTTTTGAGTTATAAGAAAGTACTCAATTTGTTAGAAAACTAATAAATCATTTCATTTTTATCTTCATATAAATAATAAGCTTCCATAATATTGTGATTGAAGTAAAAACAACTCAGCGAATACTCCGTCCACTTAAATTGTTACAGTCAATTGTTTTGTAGGTAACTATCTACAAACTGCACCTAATTGAAGGAGTTTCGTGCAAGTAGGTTTTAGGAAACTGAAAACCGTCATAAAATCCGAGCGATAATATTAATGCTAAACAGTATTGTAAAATTGATGTTATTTGTTTGTAAATACTATATCAATATGTATAAGTGAATCCAATATGAATACCTCTCGAAGCTTGGTATGATTTCTCAAAAAATAAAATAAACGTATTATAAAAATTAATTGTGATTTATTTCAATTCAAAACCACTACAAACTATCAACAAATAAAAATAAAATAAATAGAAACTATCACAAGATTACGACTAGTAAGACAGAAAACTGTCAGGAAAAAAACATATATTTACCTGATCATTAAAATATAAAATAAGTCAAATACCACTTTATCAAACTTGGTAAGAAAATACTTGGTAAGTATATGATTTATTTGACATCGCATAAGATGGCCACTCCTCTAAGGATCCAGTGGTCTGGGTTTTTGATAGTTGGTAGCCACAAGGGGGTGATGAAGGTCAGTCCTGTACGGCAAGGTTTCTTGTACACCGGGCACTAGAAGGAATTATCTTGTACAACAAACCATAATAATAAGGTGTACTAAATTCTGTTACTCTTTTACAGCTTAACTGCTTAATCAAAATTGGTGAAATTAAGGATGTAAATAGTTAAAACCCCCATGACATAGGCCGTTATTTTTTCAAACTTCTATAATAAGATATTTTGAATGAAAAGTCACGTTCTAGTTATCAGTTATTTATGAAGGCTAATCCCGTACATGCGTAAAAGTTCGCGGGAAACAGCTAGCAATGACCTCATAACTGTTTGTTTAGAAGGTGAAGTACTAATACTTTGTAATATAAAGCCAGTGATAAATATCTCAATTTAAAATTTAAATTACCTGATAAAGCCTAGGGTCCTTAGGCGCAGTGGAATTAATAGCATACACATGAATTACTGGCAACGGTGTGTACAGAACCTTTAATATAGACTCGCAAAGACGCAAATTCCTGCGGTCCCAACCTGCACCATCAAGGAACACACCATGGATGAAAACGCCCTCCTGTTAAAGAAAATCTTGTGTTAATACGAGCTACAAATACTTTAATTACAAATTAATAATGGGTCAGATTAATTGATTATTTCAGATTCAAAATTTTTACAATGTTCACCAAATTATAGAAATATTCACAATGAACAGCTTAAATTGTGATTGAAATTAGACTGATTTATAACACGTTTAAGAATTTAAAATAATTTGTCAAGATGAAATGATGATGTCTGAACTATTTAACGAAGTTCACTGCAGGTTTTTTTTTTAATGAAAGGAGGTAAACAAGCAGGCGGGTCATGTGATGTTAAGTGATCACCGCCGCCCATAGACACCTGCAACACCCGTAGGGTCACAGAAGCGTTACCGGCCTTTAAGGGATTCATACGCTCTTTTTTTAAGTAATTACATTCAATGTGTCAATCAATTTATAGCTTATCTAAATGTATTTAAGCCTGGTAGTATGTACAAAAATTGTATATATCGATTTAAAAGATGAAATAAAAAAAACTGACTTAAAACTTACCGGTGGAGGTGCTTTGATTTCTTCTAATGTATATTTAGTAACATCGTTATGCAGAGACACCATGTCCAAGGCCCAGCCTTTATGAGCTCGGGTAACCTCTTGACGCATAGCCGTCAGGAAACCTTAACAAGTAAATAATTACTTATTATCTTGCATGAAAATAGGAGTATTCAGTAATGGGGTAATATAGCTTTGAAATGGTATATAAAATACCAACCTTGAGGATTAAAAAACCCAGTCATCCAGAATGAGTACGGCCTAGCTTGGTAACACCAAGTTGAGAACTGAATATATCTTTCCAAGAATTCTGTGAACCAAAATCCAAGAGTAGACGAGGACCAAGAACTTCTCAACCAAATACCAGGTACTTTCGCATCGTATATATTATCCAGTGAATCACGAAGCGCCTAGTATAAAATATATTACGTTAATAAGCATTTAATGTGAATTTATAAAATCATTTATATACAAAACTCAGAGTTACCTCATTCATGATAATGGTACCGTCAATAGCGAGAAGCAAATCCCTTAATGTTGACCGTACTAGTCCTATTACTTTCTGCATTCGATCAATTTCTTGCCGAAGGAAAATAACCATAGGATTAATAGCGCCATAAAGTCTCAATCTGAAAGCGCAGTTATTTACGAGTATATGCACGCTATGATATTTTATTAATATCAAAAATTTTCAACGCCCCGTATTGATTTTAGTATTAACGTCCAATTAACAATGTTATACCTCTCTTTCACTTCGTGTGGATCAAAGTTTGGAGGTACTTTCTCCAGCATTTCTTTAGACTGTCGATATACCGATGCCTCTCGAGACTCGCCGCCACCACCTCCAGATTCCTTCGGCTGAATGGATAAGATAGTGTCAAGTAAATCTTGAGTTTTGTTACGCTGATACCTGCAAATATGTTTATTTAAATTTTAAACACAGCTGAAAAACAAAAATAACTTACAAATACAAGTTAACTAACGTTATGTCTGCGTTAGTATGCAATCCATATGCCTGAGGCGGATCAACAGTCTTCATCTTGTCAATTTCCTCAAGATACTCCGGTATGTTCTTGAATTTCATTATTCCGTAGTTCTTATAGAACTGGAAATCTTCAGTAAATAACTGATCAGACAGCCATACACGACAAAAAGTCACGAGTAGTCGAGTATCGTAGTCGTCTGTCACTCTTCCACCGTATTGCACTGCTGACACCATGTACCTAAGGAATAAATATACCAATAATTTCAACCTTGTCACAATGAATGAAGATACTAATTAAAATAACAAATTTACTTACCTAACAGTAGTCCAACTTACGCCCTGTCCAGGCTCCAATTGATCCAAATGGTTCTGTACGAACATGCAAGACGCCAACCAGTCAGCAGAGTTAAATTCATATGGAATGTTCCAACCGAGAGGACCAAATTTACGTCTCTCTTGCACAACAGTATGTAGGAAAGAGATAGTATATATCATTGGTAAATAGAAAGGACTGTCGCTATAATCTAAAAAGTCCTGACTCATGGAATCGTAGGTCCTCATCAATCCTGCTTTAATACCTGCAAAAATACATAAAAAGATGAGATATTAAGACAATGACATAGAAATATAAAAAAAAAAGTGTTTTTTATTTCAAGGTAAACATACCAGACGGCGGTTCACAGGTATATTTAATGGACATCTGCAGCAAGGTAATAGGGAATCGATCGTGCACCTCTGTAGTGATCCATAATCTGAATGTCTCGTGGACCTTTTCTGGTTCCTTCTCAAGCTCGGCAAATTGCTCCATGATCTCTACCATATACTCCAGGCCTAAATGGCAATTTTGGAGCAGTACCCACAAACCCTACAAAATGTTGTTTTTTAATAAACGATTTTTATATGAAAATATACCAGGAATTCATTAAGGTGAAATAGCAAGAATAGCTACATATTTTCAAAACTGTTTTCAATAAAAGTTTTATAATTTATATATTTGTAAGATTTCAAATCAGCAGAAGAGCAGGAGGCCCAACATCCCCGCCCTCACCATTTGGAGAGGTCGGCGGCTTTTTAAAGGGCGGCAACGCTTCTGTGACCCCGCGGGTGTTGCGGTGTATTGTCTATGGGCGGCGGTGATCAATTAACATCACGTTGACCCGCCTGCTCATTTGCCTCCCTCTTACATTAAAAAAACAAGTAAGTATACAGTATAACCTCTTTCAAAGCTCGGTCAATTAGCTTCCTAGCGTGGATTTCCTGCCCTTGCCCCATAGATATGGAGGAGCAAAGGCACTCCAGTCGCTTCGCTGTCACCTCGATTGATGGCGTAGGATCGGAACCCATTGCTAAGAAACCAATAAGAGGCACCAAAGGACGGGATTCCAAAACCATTTGCTGAAAAATAATTATTTTATCAATTAAGATTTATCAATAATATTTATGCTTGTTGCATTATATATCCATACCTCATAATTAACAATTACTGCTTCTGAAAATCTTGCACCCATCGAGTTGATAACGTATTTTCTGAAATAGATTGTATCATTATACAAAGCACATAAAAATAGAGCATAAAAAATTAATTGCTCAAATTTGTCAATCACTTGCATCGTTATTTAGCTACATTCAGTTTTATATAAGTGAAACAACCTTGTTATTTTTTACCATTTTACAGTCTTGAATATTAACTTACAAACTTTGAGCCAATGTTCTGTCTGGGCACCAAGCACGCACCATCAAAAGCTTTCTGAATACATCCATATTATGGTACCCGTCAGGCAATGGTTCATCCTCAGGGGCCTCTTTATCGAACCTAAAAATTATAGAAAATATTAAGTTGGAAAATATTTAGATTGTTCCTAGATTTATTTTATGCTATTCTTTTCTAGCAATTAAGTATTCTTTGTATTTGAATTGTTTTAATGTATGAGTTTTTTTAAATAACATTTTTTTTTTAAATTAAACATTTAGGATGACTTTGCAATTTTACCTGAAACTACTGACTGTATACGAAATATACTGTTTGTAAAAACTAAAATATCTTTAACATAATTTACAGAATAATATATCCACTAAAACTTACCAATTTTTCCAACCTTTTTCGTTATTCGAGACTTGATTTAAAATATTGGTGAACTGTCGCAATTCCGATAGCTGTACTAAGTTAAGCCAAGTCATATCAGTTACCCACTTAAATGGTTTCGGTGGGCATGCGTTGAGATCCAATGCAGCGCCACCTGAAATCGCCATTAATGATATTTATCTATGGTAATTTATTACTGTACTTGCATTAATAGATTAGAAGAGAAAAACAGTTATATTAATATAATACTCGCAGTAATTAGATTACATTCTTCTCATAAACGAAGGGTTAGAAGCCTGTCGCTATTTCTGAATCCCTGTCCCACTAATAAGCCCACCATTTTGCTAAAACGTGACCTTCAAGTCTCACGACTTTTGGCTCTATCTAGCCCGTTGGAGAAAAAGACGTGATACTGCATCCATCTGAAATTCCTTCTAAAATATGTATAAGACAAATAAGAACCAAAAAGTACATTATATTATACTAATAAAAGTAAGATTATACAATACTCTCATCTAATAAAGAAATACAGTAAATCTAATAATCTGACCTTTAATAAATATTTGGAACTCATCATAAGTAATGACTTCCTTTTGCATGTCAATTTTCAAAGTAAGCAAGAGCGTAAATAAATATTTGTGTTTCTCATAAAATCCTCTGCTAATGAACTTGAAAACATCGTAAGTCTTGAAAAAAGGATATTTTGTTAGTAGTTAACCATTTGTGTTGGGATTGGGGTCTTGTATGTTAAATATATTGTCGTTATGGTTAATTGTCATTAAATTACCGACAAACTGGGTACAATGGTCCCAATTGGCAATACTAATCACATGTGATAATTGCAAATATAAAAAAATAGGCAAGTAATTCAATTAATTCTGTATTAAGTTCAAACAATGTAATAAGTAGTACTTTAGCTAAGAATAAAGACACTAACCAAGTAGTCAATAATAAAGCCGATTCTCCTTGAAGTAATAGGGCTCTGGGGTGACCTCTCCATAGATATATCGAATCTCTCCAAGAATTGCGCCAAGGAAGTCTGATACATGTTACATACCAGGGACATGTTGCAAATGAGGAAATATAACACTGAACCTCGCGTTGCAACTGGTCTAAATTCCTCGCGGGCCAAATTGATTTTGATCTCAGTTTCTTTGGCCACATCTAGTTTTTCTTTTACCTATATGACAAAATATTTTGATATTTTTATTGGTCAAGGTATCGGGACACACATTGTTATACTGAGAATCTTTCATAGATTCACTAGCAACCTGTCATTATTATTACCTCTCGCGTATATCTGTCCAGCTAACTGATGTATTAAAAAAAACTGAGGCCCCAATCTAATGGATAAGGAAAGGAGCCATCATGGAAATCAAACCGGGAAAATACTAGGAAAATAGAAAGTATTTATTAAATACATATACAGATTTAATAAACTGATCGATTATTTACCTCTGTAGCTGTAGACTTCGTGATATTTAAAACTTGAATCAAAGACACATCCTCTACTAAAGATCCTTGAATGGTGGTCAGTTTGTGCAAAAGATTAGCTTCTAGTTCCTGCATCTTTCTTCTATTAGCCGTTACATCCATTATAAGTTGTGTACGTTCTGCTTCCATCTCTGCCTTCTCCGTCAAAATTACTCTTCCTAATAACTGATCTTCCAGACCTATTAATTAATAATCGATTTTAAATGTATTTGAATCTAATATTTCTCCATTGTGACTGAATTCTTCTTCAGTAACAATAGTTCTGATTTATCATTTATTATCCTAGGTTTTGTATTACTACTAATGAAGATACTACTACATATCTTTTCATTTGGACATTTGGTACTTTAATAAAATAATGTAAACACTAAATAATAATAACATTGAAATAATACCATGGTAAAGCTACACTGCACAAAAGCATAAAATTGAATTGATGAAAAAAACTAACAAAGGAGACGTCGATTCCGGTAACAATTGACAATCCTACTTGGTATAGTATAAAAATTCTCATTTATGTACTAAAAAACAAAATAGTACCTTGCATGGTTACAGTAAAGTCTATAATAGATGTTCTGGCAGATATCTCAGGAGTGTAAGCAGGGTTGGGAAGTTTTGTTGTTATGTAAATCTTATGGCCAGCAGTTACATCGATTTCTTTGTCGCCCAATTTTACCTGAAAATATAACAATTAATAGATTTTCTCTTCTTCATGTTAAGAAATCGATTTTTGCCGGCGACATTACCTTATAGGATGAGCCAATTTTGATGTAGTTCCTTTCTAAAATGTTATCAAGAGCTGGATCAAATTCTTCTCCAACATCTTCAATCAACAATGGACGACCAAGAGACACACAGTCTTCGATATGATTTCTTAAAAAAGATCAAAGATTTAAATCAAATTCACAAAAATAATACTTTTACAAAAAGTTGTTTATAAAATTGTATATTAAGTGTATTTAACAATTCATGATTATGAAAATTTGTATGCCTATTTAAATAAGTGGCGTAATCTTACCTAAAATATTTGTGATTGAGCGTAGTAACAATAAGGTCGTTAAATTTCTCCATGTTTTTGATCCATATCTTGCCCTGAGTTTGAGGGTCAATCAGCAGCGGGAACCTTGCCGCTTTCGTGACAATGATACCATTTTGGATTGACAAATCGTCAGTCGGCAAACCACATAGATTCCATTCTCCAATCTGTCAAAAAGCCACATCTAATTGCAATTACGATTTCAACGTAAAACTTGTGTAGTTATATTGTGTAAAAATAATGAGAATATAATTATGTATATAATCTATTTATTCAAATAACTAAAACTTCTTTACAGTTACTGTGTGTTGTTTACTTTTTATGAACCTAATATCAGTTAATGACCCAAAACAGACTTTCAATATTTTTATCTCTTTACGTACCGTCGCAGTATCTGTAAGTTGTTCAGTAATATTCAAATTCATGGACACTGGTATTTTTCTCCTAAGGAGCTCGTTAAGCCAACTAGTCGTCAAAAAAGTTCGGAACTCTTGATTGAACGGCCCCGAGTACGACAAAAATCTGAAAGATTGGAGATTTTACAATATCATCAAGCTCATTGAGGGATTAAGAATTAATAGAGAAAAAAATGAAAGGGAAAATAATGGCAGAAGTTTAAACAAAAAATTTATAAGTGGAAAAGCGTACAATTCTGATTTAACATAATAATCTTCCAAAAATATTTCTACTTCCGATTTTTGTATTGTAGTCAAATTATGAATTCTCTCACTTGTAGTGTCTCCCCAAACAATTAAGCTTTTTCTACCTGGCGCCTGCACTAGGAATTATTTATTGTTGACAAAAGGACAACAGAGAGAATTTGACTTGGTTCAGTCTTAAAAGGCATACGCAAATAATGGTCCCAAACAAACCCTGTAAGTAACAGTATATCGCCGACAAGCCTCTCTATCTCAGACTTGAACAGGGCAGATTGTTCGGTCCAGCGCACGCGCTCGCCGCTAAGACCATTGATCAAAGCTGTGGCGGCGTCCATTTTCTGCTGGCATTTTGCGGCATCATCCAACACAGCCTGTTTAAGTGACATCGCCTCTTCGAACATTTTCTGCACTTCTGCTAATTCCGCCTAAAATTCGAATTTTAATTATTATTTATCTAGAGACTATGAATTTCACATGTTTATAAAAAAATTCATTAGCTAATGCATTTTTGTATCCCACTGCTAAATCTATGATAATAAAATATATAAATTTCAGACAAAAAGTTTTACACCATTAATTATATGACTATAAACACGCCGATTTAGTTCTTCTAAAATTTAAATATTTATTTATTTTTAAAACAAAATTATAGCCGCCCGAACAGGGACTTGAACCCTGGACCCTTGGATTAAAAGTCCAATGCTCTACCGACTGAGCTATCCGGGCTCTGCAGTGATTAGCAAAATATGTGACTGATTTCGGAATGAAAATTTTTATTATTATTACAAAGCTATTTTTATAGACGCGGGTTCGCTACCAAAACGTTTCTTGGGGCACAATTAGATCTTTTTTCAATAAACAATGTGACTTTTTTAAATATTTGTATAACATTAAATTATATTTTGTTTCCTTTTTTATTTTATTGTAGTTATAACCTAGATACTATATTAATAAACATTCATACAGCTATATTGTAAAATTATGAAAAAAAAAGAATACATATTTATTATAACATAAATACCTCTTTAGCTTGCAACGCTGCCTCCGCTTGCTCCAACTCTTTCTTGGCAGCTTGGTACTTGCCCTGCATGATCGCCAAGTTTGCTTTCAGTGGCAGCACATCCTTATTAACGGAGTAGAACTGAGCCATGGCAATAGTCCACGAAATCAGACCGGCAACGTTACCGCAAGCAACTTTAGCAGCTTCGAATGTGTATTGACTAGATATACAACAAAAATATATAAATATATAAGGTAAAATTACACACACAAATTGTGTTAGCACCCAAGTTCGAAGGAAAAGAAAAAAGAAAAAACATAGTTTATTTGGATACAATGTCCTTGGATATGATATTCATAAAACTAACAATAATATACAAATATACATATATTGCACCAAATAGGCCTTCGCTCAGCATGTGTCGTGGATCATATTATAGTAAGATTAGTAACATAAATAGCTCATAAGTATCTGTTTTCCGGTGCTCAAAAGAGAAACACAATTTTTATCATTAAAGCTAACTAACTACAGATACTAACGGGAAATTGAAATAAGGTTGCAACAAATCAACTATTTCAGCATTTATCTCATCCTTGGGGTAGAACTTTAGGTTATTCAAAAATCTTGAATCAGCCATGACCTACCAATAAATTAACATTTTATTTTTTCATTCTTGAGTGTTTACCTTTTTTCTACGTACTGGTATTCCGAAATAAATATTAATAATTAGTTATTAACTATTTAATATTAATGAGTATTAAATAGTACTATGTCAACGTGCTCTGTAGCTTTTTATTTTATAGTCGCTGTCAGATTTTAATTATTACTAGCCTTATATCCGAAACGCTGTCCGCGCGTAACTACTATTGTCGATAACTCCGGTTCTAAGTGGAGTATCAAGATGAAACTAATGCTAAACATCTAGTAGTTTTTGCATGATGCGCGTACAAACATACAGATAGATAAAAAGAAAGACACAATAATTCTAAAAACGATCGTTCTGGCTCCTGCAGGCCTTGTAAAGAGCCCCTATATTTATTTTTCTCTTGAATATCTCTCATGTACAGACAGCTAAGTTAAATTTTATTATATGTATAGATTAACAACTTTACTACCAATAGCCTCCAAATTACTACCAATATTTGTTTAATGATACCAATTTTACCTTTAATGATTCTGCCCAAGAAGCCATCAAGAACTGTCTTTCAGGATCAGGTTTAACACTATCAATCCGTTTTCTGAACAATAGGATCACGGCATCCATGATCAGAGTAATAAGAAATGGCGGCTTTCCCAACTTTCTCACAGTTGCTATATCAGCCGCGTTGATAGTCTTAAAAACATTGCATTGATTAAATATAAATGTATAAATAAATACGTATGAACATTTCGCACAAAGTGAATTAACCCGAAAGTAAATTCATTAATTATTGCATAAATAAACGTCATTAGCTTTAAAAATTGCAAAAATCAAGTTCCACAGATTCCGAAATAGTTTTTTTATCCCATACCTCAAACTGTTTGATCGATTTCATTATTTTAAAACGAATTTTCAATTGAAGTACATTGTTTAAAAGTTAGACTTTTTAACTACTTCCTTATGCAGTGCAAATGTTTACTACTTTAATAGTAAATACATATTACAGAAAAAATTAATATAATCGAAAAACTGTTTTAAGAACCTCTTCATTATTAAGAAATTAAGAAAGACCTATTCTTTTCTATAATTAGACCACAAGGCATCATTATCTAAACAATTTTTTTTCATTCATCAGTTACGTTTTGTAACGGTTTATTGAATACACCTTTCTTCCAAATTTAAATCTTACAGTACGCTAGTGTCTTAATAAATAACTGTGACATACGGACATGACGAAATTATAAGTGTTCAGTTTTTTTCCATTTGACTACAGAATTATAAAATGGTATTCTTTCATCATAGATAGATCTAGATCATAGGGTATCGAATTCGGGGCACGAAGAAGATGCAAGCTATTTACCACTGCACCAAAGAGATCAATGTATTTGCTTTTAATTGTTAGTATAAATATTCCATTTTAACACAAACCAGTTTAATATACATATGCCCATAGCTATAAATTTTAGGTTTTAACAGTCAATATGTCACTAATTAAAAATATACCTGTAGGGCTGCCTCCGCGGCATCTAAAGCCGGTTTGGCTGCCGCCAGTTTCTCCTCAGCAATAGCAGTCTCAGCTGCGATAACGGCCACCAGCTTAACAGCACGGTCCTTCACTTCCAATACTTCTGCTTTCACAATCTCGGCCGCAGCTGCCGACTCTGCTACCGCAGCTAATACCTGAAAACAGCAATTAAAAATAAATGTTGTTTTAAGGCACTAGTAGACATAAATCACCAGTAACTGCAATCTGTGCTTAGAAGGTACGAAAATACTCATCCTAATCTTTCATGAACAATAATTGTAATGCTAGGAAGGACGTTTAGAAGCATGTTTTATATTGTTAGAATTATTGTAAATCTATAACAAAAATAATAATCTTTATATTAGATTCACTCGACATATTGTTCATACTGCATGTTAAGTTTATACAATAACCCTTAGATACGAACCTCCTCAGCTTTTTCTGTTGCTTCTTTAATTTCTTGCTCCTTTAGCTCCAATTCCTTTTTCAGTATGTCGACACTGGCTGCGGCTTCAACCAATTTGTCCAGACCAGTGGTCATCCTACATTAATAAACTTTTTTATACAAACAAACGAAAAATCTTATCTAAACTAGGCTGGGTACCAAATATCTACAACAATACCTTTTAGCCATTTCAGCGATATTTACATGTTTCTCTTTGTAAAGAACTTTGTATCCCTCTAAGAAAGACAAGTAGGATTTGGGAGTAACATGAGTTTGTCGCCTAAATCGATCGTAATACATTGTACATGTATCTGCCACGTTATCCTGCACCATGCCCATTATTTCAATTAATTGAAGTTTAGTCTCTGGAGTACAGACAACCTGAAATACATTATGTTGTTTATGTTTAATAGAATTCTGAAAAGTATCCTTTACATTCAACTTGAATAATCTACCAGATCTAGTTAAATTATAACAACTATAATGCTTTATACTAACATGGAAATCCCATAAAAAGTGGTGAGCTACTTCAATCAATGCCACTCTCGGCCATTTCTGGAACCAATCCATTACGGATCCAGAAATAAGACCAGGGAACTTCAGAGCTCTGCTGCGGAACTTTTCACCGACCTGCAAAATAAATATTAGAACGATGAATGTTTGGGGAGAACTTCGAAACTATTGAGTCAATTCAAAATTATCTGTAATTTGGTCCAATACAATAGATTATGATCACTTCAATTATTATCCTTGAAATTTGTTATTTCCATTAAAGATTAATAAACTTACAGGAGAGAAGCACAAAACCACATGCAAGTTCGATCTCGATCTTATAATAAAATACTCGTATAAAACGTCTGGCACTGGAATCCTTTTTGGTGCATACTTCTTCATTATGGGCGTCAACTCATTTAATATTTCATCTATCAAATTAATATATTTTTATTTTTAATAAATCAAAACTATGATTAGAATAACTACTTTTAATAATATCAGAAAGAAACCTATAAGGATCTTTAAAAAATTTAATTCTACAGTATTGCTACAGGGCACGCTAAATTGCGTGGTCATAACAAATTTTATTCGCTATCGTCAACGCTATAATTTTTTAAATTTTATTATTTTTGTAATTGATAGTGAATTGGGCCTTTATTAGTACTCAATCACTTTTATAACGGTAATGTTATATTACTTCAACTTACCCATTTCATCTTTGGGGAATAAGTTAGCAATTTCTCCAGAACTGAGAATGTTATTCAAAAACTCTAAAAATTGCTCATCTTTAATATCATTATCAGTAAATATGAAACTTATTCCCTGGCCTTGTAGACCAGCTATCCTGTACAAAACTTTTATATCATCCATAAAGTTGTTTACATTGTAAGTTCTGTAACAAACATTATTATGAGAAACTTGACCTTAACACAAATCAAAAATGTTAATTCAGCAATATATGTATATTTGTACCTTGTTAAAGTGATTTGGTAGAAAGAAAAGTTTGCTATATACGATGCAAGTTTCGTTAAACTTTGTTTGCCAGAACCACCAACACCGACTAACAGAGCATTTCCTCTGAAATGTTAATAAATATAGTTATTAAACCATTGCTATATGGTAACGAAATTAGCAAGTATGTACTTTAATTCAATATAAATAACAAACATACCGTGGTGTGTTTATTATTCGAGATATAATAAACAAATGAACCATTGCGTCATGGAAAAATACCAAATCCAAAGTCGCTCCTCTAATCTGTTCATTGAATTGTTCTTGAAATTGTCCAAGTTTCTTGAGCACAAAATCCCACCTTAAATAAAATGTTTTTTTTTTTAATTTTCAGTATCTTCCTACCCTTATTCCTCTTTATATGGAGTCGGTACAGCATGAAACTACGATAATACCACTTTCATTATTACTATTACATGCAGCAAAATGGTTTTGGCATTTTACATTCGACCCTCGTTTCTTGAAGTTTATGTTCTGCACGAAATACATGTAGATTTGCCGACTTCTACCATGTCCTCAGGAGATATGAAGAGACTTTTTCTAATAGCGGCACCACGCATCATAAAAATCATCATTAAAGCATCACTCAATAAAATGCAAATTAATGTAAGTACGAATATGTACTTACGATGGTAACTCTTCATATATTTTGGGCGCGTCCGTACTAAAGTCTTCATCTTCATCACCCGTAGGATCAACGGGTTCTCTGAGGAAATTTACAAAGTATGTCTCGCCTTCTGGGAATTCGCTTACGACATCAGGCAATTCCGCCGCAGCTGTCTTCCAAAAGTTTGCCACAAACCAGTCCTTGTCGTCGAAAGTTGTGAATCTGCGCAGATTTTTTTTTTTAGTATATGTACATCTTTAGAAATATTAGCCTCTATGAGATTTTTAACACGTTAATCAGATAATAGCGGACAACATTACTATAATAAAAAGCCCATGTTTTGATAAATCATTATTAAAAATATTAGAACTCTAGCTCTTACCTGTCAGATATGACTCTTAAGCATTCGTGGAACCATAATTTCAAAGCCGTGTTTACTGTTTGTAACTCATCCTTTTTTATGAATAGTATTCCTTCCCAAATACGAGACAAGTCACGAAGATTGAATACATAATGGAATTTTGCAGGAGTTGGTAGCATTTTTATTTTGGTCTGCTGCCAAATAATTCGTGTGACAGGTACAAGTCTCGGCATAAAATCTACTATTTTTTTATCAAAACGAGTCTTGCAGAAATATCCAGCGCTTATTGTTTCTGAAACCATAAAAAAATAATTAAATCTGGACAGCAATAGATTAGGTATAAAAAGTATTATTAAGAAAGAAACCTCTCATGGGCAACCTCCCCTTCAGGAAAATTTACAAAAGTTCGTTTGCGCAGTATATTTTCTTACCGAAAATTCTGTCCATTGACACGTTGCTGGGTAGAGTGCAGTTAAATATATTAAACTGCCGTTTCAGTCGAGGGGGAATATCATTTCGGCCACCACCTATTAAACGATACAATTATATTCGTTGTTCATATTTCACTACATTTATCTCTATATAAGCTAATGTTTCATTAAACAAATAACAACGAGTAAGTAGTTTTTCACACATTTACATATAACATATAATGTGTGTTTAAATATTAAATGACTATGATTATTAAATCATAGTCATTTAATATTGATATATTAATTTGCAAGTTTTTGATATTAAAATATCAAAAAAATTGCAAATCAATACAAAATTACTTCAGTACTGGCCTGGATGAATCATGGCGCCAAACATTTGAATGTCAGCAATAGTTGTAAAATCTCCAGGCTTTTCCAAGGAGAAGAAGCCACCGCATTCCATCATTTGACGTACTATTTCATTGGTGACCTAGATCAAATAAATATGTTTATACATAGTTTGTAAATATATGACTACAGCTAAGCGGGATAGATGCTGTATCAAGCTGTTTTTTTAAATAAATACATATTCAATTTCGTTATGAAAACACATGCAGTGCATTTATTTTATTTTATTTGTCTGTCTATACACACAATGGCACGTGTTATTTTCTCCTGACTGTGGGTGGGCATTGTCTTAAAATTACTCACTACATATTTCTCTCGTTAATAAACATAATAACCAGCTACCTGATCACCCCATGCATTGACGACGGGCATGTTGATATCGTCTACGAACACGGTCATAGACCTGCCACCTGGTGGACCATATGTCATACCTACTCGCTTCTCCACGTAAGATTCAATAATACGCTGCAAGAAAATACCTTGTTTAATTTGTTTATGTGATAAAAATGCACTCCTCTAACCAATTACAGTAAATTACATTAATTTAATGTAACATGCCTAAATACAATAGATCTTTGAAGTTAGAATACTAAATAATTAGCAGGCAGACATTAAAATCATAAAGTATTATATTTTGTACTATAAAACTAAGAAACTGTTATTTCTATTCAAACAAATATTAAACACTATAATAAATATTTATGCACCTGGAACATATTGGGGGTAGTAGCTGAAGAAAAGTTGATCATCTTGTACAACTTAACTTCATTATCGTACTTCATCATGTAGCTCTTCAACATAACCGTCTTGGCTGTTCCCTGCTCTCCAATCAGCAGCACAGCCTTGTTTTGCTTGGCGATAGTCTCAATAAGGAATGATATACAGACGTTATCTACATTAGGCACTAATATTGACGCATACTCTGGTACACTGTCTGTCGGGTAAAGGTAATCTTCAACAATCTCAGACCTAAAATAGAAAGTCATCAAACTGCGCATTCACAATGAAACACCAACAACGAAAATAGAATACTTATTATATTCTAGGTACTATTTAAAAACAATATGGACTGATTATGTTAATTTAAAATCTAAACTCATCTTACCAATGCTGCCAAACACCTGTCTCATTGACCATGTATTCAAATGGCATGATCCACTCCTTAGATTTTGCGCCAGGCCAGTCCATCTTCACGGGTAACTTGGTCATGTACTCTGCCATACGCGTGCGAGCATCCAACTCTAGCACTGCACCCAGCGACCACATCATCGAAAATATGAACAAACGCTCCAAGTGGCGGTCCGTATGCATTTCTAAAAACATTTTAAAAACAATGTATACAAATCATAAATTTATACGAGTCAAAGGAACTCCTCTTACATTAAGAATTTTTCTTCTAATACTTTAAAAATATCAAACAATTTTAAAATGTATGCTTTTGTTACTTACTTCCACCAGGGATTTCTATTTGCAGGAGACCACTCAATACATCAACTGCTTGCCTGAAAAAACAAAAATTAAGTTTTACCAATTTTGTTTGTTTACCAAATTCGATATCCACAATTCGTTTTCCTTTACCTAACATAAATAGCCTCAAGCAATTTCATCTTGGCTGGTAATCTCTGCTGTACAAACGTGTGGACATCGTCGTACACCTTATTAAACGCGTTACGGATGGAGTCAGCTTCTTTAGTGCCACGTTTTTTCAGCCAACCCTGTACATAATAATATTATTTATAAATACTTGGTTGATGTTTCGAAAAACAATATAAATACTGAAAACGTGGAAAAATTAAAGAAAGTTTTTTTATTAATTAGAACCTAAACCCATAAAACTTTAATCAGTGAAGTTTATACAATTAGTTCATGATCAACATTGAAAGCCTGACTTAATTATCCAGATAGTAAGCGATCACCACAAATTCTGGTCACCTACAACTGCTCACAATGATAGATATCATTGGCTTATATTATCAGATTTGCCATCAGAAATATCATTTTTAATATCGTAAAATTTACCTCTAGCACAGGCTGCCACTTCAGAACGGAAGATGAGAGGAACACCATTCCCATTCGACTGACGGTAGCCGGAGATGCATTGTCGACATTGTCAGGTTCGAACACAAGCTTGCTGTTCTGGGCCATAGTGATACGATCGCCATTAGCAAGGGTCAACGTCTTGTTGTCGTCAAGTACGGAGTTCAGATTCTCAATCCATACGGCGTCTACTGGTCCGTCTAAAAAATACTGAACTGTCAATTTCTGTTCCAGGTACAATTTAATGAATCAAACAAAACTAATTCTGTTACTTCTGTTTCATGAATTAAAAGTATATGTATACCTAATACAATCCAAGTTGTATCAGATTTTTTTACTTTGAGCGCTCGCCGCCATAGTGTAGAGAAAATTCCATCTGTCCAATCATTTGTGGCTACATCCAAACGACCAAACATTTGCGGAGCAGTTATAGCCTTAAACAAAATATAAATATTTTTTTATACATAAATATAATAATAAATCTTCTATATATATAAAA
>JADGIL010000046.1:1032-13898 GCA_020352625.1 Cactoblastis cactorum
CATTGCCACTTTAAACAGATTGGGATAAACGTTCTGCATTCATCTCTAAATGTTGTGGGTGTCTTATATTAAGCGGCCTTTTCGATATTTGGCTTCGATATTTAACATTTTTTCGATAACGATATATTAATATTGGTGGTTCATCGATATCAATAAACATCGTTATGTTTTTGGGTCGATATATCGATATTTATCGGTTTTTCGATATATCGTTGCATCCCTATGCATACCCTTTGAGGACTATCTCTGTCGGACCGCTACCACCTTCACTTTAAAAAAAATTCATAATTACAGATAATTAGGTCGGTTTTTGTTTGCGTCATTTTGGATAGTGCGCCCTCCTATTGTACGTTAGTGCATATTATGTATGAACCGTACGATAACGTTAAGAAAAATAAAGTCATTGCCATGTCATTTCATTGTGGTTTCATCTTTAATTTTAAATTGTTGTCTATTCTCGGGGCTTTTCGTTAGTTGATTGAATTGTAAACTAACACACAAGTTTGTGTCTTTAAACTCGTTTCATTAGTTAGTTAGATTCATTGTACGATTATTTCATTACGGTGGCTGTTGTTTCACAACAATTCAAGTTTAAATTTTACATTACAACTGAATTTTCTCGTGATCATCATGGGCAACGACACGTCTACAAATAGATACGGACAGGAGAATCGTCCAAACCACAGTGCTCCACCAATGCAACCTAGGTATATACTTAACTAAAAATAAATATTTTCTAATAACTAAAGGTGACATAATTGAGGGTGCTCTTAATTATGTACCCCGACGCAAAAAGAGGGGTGATATAAATTTGATGTCTGTGTTTTGTTATATTGAGTAGGGGGATTTTTAAATTTAATTTCTTGGGAGTGAATGACAAATTAATGACTTCTTGTATAAAAAAATTATTTGTCTTATAATAATAAATATAAAATTGATGTACATACCTAGTTCCGCATGCGTTGGGTGTCTTTTAGCACAGATTACTAAATAGTTTGTTGTAAGTGCAGTGAGTAGCATAATAATAAATACATTTTGAGTTCTAAGTGCCGTTTCAAGATAAAACCTATGCTATGCCAGATTTGGAGTTAGCCCTTTATGCACTACTACTGTGAAAGCCAAATAAATTTTTTTCAATAGATTTTGATGTGTGATACACATACAGTAATACTTTACAATACATAAATCTAAGCATACCTAGGGTCAGTTAGCGGAAAGCTTTATATTATGCATGATAATGTTGGTTTACATTCCACTATAATCATTATTATTAAATAAAGATGTAATTACTTATATATACTGGATAATATAGGTCAGGCATTATGATATCATTATTAATGGATTGTGTATTCTTGGTCTTAGGCCACAATTTTCAGATGTACAAGTAGCAGAGTTATTGGAGCGTCAAAAACAGCATTTTGAAAAGAAACAAGAGCAATTATTGAAAGCTCAGAGGGAATCACAAGCCCGGTGAGAAAATAGTGACTTTATTTATTAAATTTACGTATTTTAGCTACCTAAATTGAGACTTAGGAGTTAATATTATTTATTTTTTTATGAAAGAGGGAGGCAAACGAGCAGGTGGGTCACATTATGTTAAATGATCACTGCCGCCCATAGACACCTGCATCACCCGGGGAGTCACAGAAGCATTGCCGGCCTTTAAGGGATTTATTAGCTCTATTCTTGAAGGTTTCGATATTGTAATGATCCGGAAATACCGCTGCAGGCAGTTCGTTCCACAGTGTGTATAAGAAATTAATAACGAATTTTGACAAATAAATCTAATGATAATAATAATAAAATATTCTTCTATGTCATACTATTATTTTTCATTTTAAAATGTAGCATTTTCTCATGGGATTATCTTGAATAATAATAGTCTCCCCAAAGCTCCTAACTTTTTCATGACATTTTTATTCTATTTAGACTACAAGCTCAACACGTGGCTGGAAGCAGCAGCAACCCTCATGCTAGCCCGTCTAGTTTCGTGACTTCTCCATTAAATCCTATTAAGTAAGTCCCATTTTAATTTAATTTATAACTACATTATGTATAAGAAAAATTAACCAAGAGTGATGCAGGTTTATTAATTAATGTTCAATTATTTGACTCGAATGTCGATTGAGATATTTTTTATTATTAACTGTCATGGTTTTTACTATTGAGTTCTTCACTCTGTTTCGTTTTTATGTTTCTCACGTTTACTTGTTAAGTTATAATCATTTCAAATAAATCTAACCGAACTTTTGGTTATGGCCTGCCTGATAATGGAATATCGGAAAATTTAGGAACTGTCATGATATTTCCCAAAAAGTCCTGGTGTAAAGTTACATATCGTCATAATTTTGGTGTCAAGAATCAGTTTTCATACTTTTGGGATAGTTGGGATTGGGATAAGTATGGAAATACGGAGTAGTGCTCATTTTCCACGAAAAGCAGACGCGATGTTTATTCAAAAGACTTAGGTACATTTGAAAGGATGTGACTTGATGACTAAAATAATCTTTATAAGATTATAAAGCTTTTTTATTTTAAATTAGACCAGTCTTTGGAGAGAGACATCATTTCAATCTAATGAAGTTGATAGAATAAAGATTGTTTAGGTTCAAAACTTTTGATTGAAAATGAAAAATTTTCTTATTTCAATCCAGACGCAAACTAAGTTGCGGGCACAGCTAGTAAATAAGACTTACTTGACTTCTCTTTCCTTAAATATGAGCATGTCATACCAGTTTACTTCTTATGTACACTAATGGATGCTACCCTACTTTTAAAATTTATATCTGTCACATACCTCGTACCTACATGTCTAATCGCTTTTGTATTATCTTGCTCTTATCACGCCGCGGCACGGCGATAAAGCAACTATTTTCCTTTCATACTCATATTTCGATACTAAAAGCAATATAAGTATAGAGGTATACTTATATATACATATGTATATATTTTAAACATTGAGCTACACTGCTAATTATACATATAGGGTGTAAAAAAAATTAGTCCGAAATATTTTAAGGGCTGGTTATACTGGTAAATAGGAATCTATTTATTTATAACCAAATATGTATCATAAAAAATGTGGTACACACAAAACAAGCAGAATTGACATGCGCAATGGTGTGTTTACGGAAATTCAACATTTTTCGTAACTTTTCGACCCATGTGTCTTTGAGAAATTGTTCAGTTTGTCGGGTACGTACACCCCTTAAAAATTTCGGACTATTTTTTTTTACATTATGTATATTATTATTCTAATAGAATATTATTTATCATTATTTTAATACAACCAGTAATACTTGTGTTACCGAGAGAAATCTAATTGTTAGAATCCATACTTAATATTATAAATGTGAAAGTGTGTTTGTTTGATTGTCCTTCTTTCACGTCATAACGGAGAATCGATAAGTGTGTTTTTTATGTATATGGTACTTGGACCGAGGTATAGATAGTCGAGGGCCGGAGAATGACATAGTCTACTTTTTGTCTCGTTCTGTTCCCTTCGAATTTGACGCGAGCGAAGCCGCGAGCAAAAGTTAGTTTGTTTTATAAAAAGGTTAACCGAGTTAACTTTCGGTCGAATCTAAGAGCAAGGCCGAAAATTAAGTCGTAAAGATCTAAGCAAGGTCGAATTTCGGTCGAGCATTGCTTCAAGTACATATGATTTTAGTACTAATTCAGTAACCTTCTTTCTAGAGCAATCTTTTTTTATTTCAGTTTGGAAAGGGTGAGGTCCCCATATAGCTACTCTCAATCGCAGTTGAACCAAACAACAAGGGATACTTTATACCCCGATCTGAATACGGCTCAGTATCAAACTCAAAGCAACGTTTCACCGTCCACTTCCTCTGTTGATCCCCGTGAAACTTTTGTCTTCGTAAACAACGAAAATGTTGGAAGGTAATTCCGTAATTTTCTTGTATTTTTTTAACTTTTAAAGCTATAAGTGATCCCCGCCGCCCATAGACACGAGGGGTCACAGAAGCGTTTATTATTATTATTCCGAATTAAGAAATTTATCATGGAACAAACTACTAAAGTTAGGCATCAACCACTGCTGAGAACAATGCGAGCGAACAAATAAGAAAATTAGCTGAGTATTGGTCTCTGTCTGTAAAAACAATACTTAACAAACTACATGTAAAATGGAAACAAAACTTTATGGAAATACGGAAAAATAAAAGTAAAAAATTTCGTTTCAGAAATGTGCCTACTCCCTCAGCGCCCCCTGCTCCCAGGGATCGTTCGACCTCGAGGTGAGTAAAGAAATATTGACGCATTTCAAGCAACAACACGTGGATTGTAAGTGGTCACCACACCATAAGCAACACGTTTATTTTGCAAACCGCATCGACCTCGCTGCCTCGTTGTTCCCGAACTCATTTAATATAGGGATTGTCAAGAGTGAATATGCATTATTTGAAATTGCGTGCTCCACTTTAAACTTCATCAGGCGGAATTGAAGTCAGGCGCACTTAAGATACACCGAGGGTGCCACGGGCTTGTAGCAATTGCCATTTTGGGGTGTGATTATGGAAAAGTTTGAGATTTTCTGTGAGAGTGTTGTCCTTAGCCAAACAAGCCTACAACAGCGAAAATTAATCCAGCTATAAGTCTGGCTGTTACACAAAGTAAACAAATATCTTAACATGTGTTTTTCTTTAACATTGGTCTCAGATGATGAGCTATGATTGTGAGGGGTCTGATGACTCGGTGGCAATAGTTAGTTAACACACACCTGTAAACAAGGTTTGGACTGGTGTGCGTTGTTTAACTGGAAGCAGGTGCAATGAAATTACTATAAACGGGCTAAATTAATCTTCATACACAAAAAGATAGAGTGTGAATCGAATACTGAGACATCTAAAGTTGGTCTTCTTGATTACTCTGCCTTTGCCGTTTCATATCTACTACTATCTATCACACTAATATTGTAAAGAGGTAATGTTTGTATGTAGGGAAAAATCTTGGAAATAAAAACGTATAATGTGATTATTAAGAGACCTACTTTTAACATTATTAAGAAGTAATAAGTAATTATAACAAATTATTAATAGTAAATATTTACTTTGCATATTTTTAGATCACGAGCCTATAAGAACGGACCCGACAGCGGAAAGGGCAGTGATAACGAGATGAGATGTAAAACATGCAAGAATATGTATGGACTGACTATTTATCAGTGTTCTCGAGGGCACAGTTCCTGCGACAATTGCAAGAAGTTCCGACGAGCCTGCGGCGAATGCAGTCTGCCCATAACTGACATGAGAAATATTACCATGGAGGCACTTATTTCTGAGGTTTGTCAGATCTGAAACTATTTCTGTCCTTAGCTATAAATAATTATAATCGTATTGTGGTATGGAGCCTGCCGTTTTCTTTGTTTCTGTCTCTGTTGTTGCCGGCTCGTCCGGGGAAGTACCACACTCCCACAGAAGGCCGATGCCCGAATGGCGGCTATCAGTCGCCATGCTCCATCCGGTGAGTGGGAGACCCGGAGGCCCAACTTCTCCGCCCTCCCCAAATGGGAAGGGCAGAGTTTTTTTATAGGCCGGCAACGCTTCTGCAACCCCTCTGGTGTTGCAGTTGTCTATGGGCGGCTGTGATCACTTAACATCTCGTGATCCGCCTGCTCGTTTGCCTCCATCTGACATAAAATAAAAATTAAATAAATACATATACCTATATAGGGACAAATCACACAGATTAAGTTTGCACCTAAACTTGTGCTTGGGATACTACCTCAACTGTACTATTTTTATTACAAATAAATATATACCATTTAGGCCGGCAACGCTGCTGTCTGACTTGGGTCTGTGACCCCGCGGGTGTTGCAGTTGTCTATGTTGTTTATCAAACGCCGAACAAATTTTTCAGTCAATTTCTGCGTGGGGATACTTGTACACGTATAGCACACTATGCAATCTTCATAACTAAATACACTAACAACTTTCGTGTATTGCAAATTCACTCAGAGAAAAATATATCACACTCTTAAAGTCCCCTCTACTGCGTTCGAGCTACTAACGTAAACGACAGTTTTCTATTGCAAACTCGCAATGACATAACAATATTTTGCGATTGTATTTAAATTAAACAATGTTGGTGAAAAATTTATTACATATATTATTTTTGACATAGGAAATGCCTTAGTTACGCAAATTTGAAGTAGCAGAACGCCTCTTACACTTGTAAACAGCACAATTCACAAATTTTTGCGAGCTCTTATCGACGACACGTCTTGACACAAAATAGCGCCGACTGTTCACGAACTAGTTTTAAATAACGTGAATGGTCACATGGCCACGAATTTTTGCTGAGGGAATCGCGTAGGTTTGGCTACTCCCTAGGTAAATGCTCTAAGCCTACTAGTCACCTAACGTAATTATTTTTGTAGAAAGAAAATTGACATAAATTGTTTACATATATATTTTTTTAAACTGAGGTAAATTTGTTTTAGATGAAGGTGAAATGCACATACGCCGAAGATGGGTGTAATCTATTCATCAAAATGGCTGACTTTGCAAAGCACGCCAAGGAATGCCCATTTAGAGAGATGCCCTGCCCACTTAACTCTACATTTGGATGTCTATGGAAAGGTAATACCTACATGACTCTACTTATCTGAGCTTACTTTCCTAACTAGAGATTTGGTGAGGTTACTTGTTTTTTACACAAAGCGACTGCCATCTGACCTCTGCAATATCCCCAAGGGTAAACTAGAACCAATCCTAGGACAAGTTTATACAAACGGTAAGTGGCGCTCGGGACCCACAGCTTAACGTGCCTTCCGAAGCACGGAATCATCTTTTTTTCTGATTGTCAGGTGATTCAAGCCTACAATGTGAAAACAAAACAATACAAACAATGAAAATTACCTCCAGTGAAATTCGAACCCACAAGATCCGGTCGCTAGTTTATTATAAGATATGGTGTCGTTGAGTTAGATTACAACAGATTACAATCTTGAATTTAGTTTGGGGCTAACTAAATTTGTATTTATATATTTATTTATTACTTTTAGTTTGTTTTATTGTTGTTGTAATTTCCTTGTATAAAAAGAAACCAAAATTCATTTCAGGTAAACTTTCCCAAATCGAGTCCCACTTCGACAACACCCATCCGATAAACCGAAAAGCAGCCGTCGACGCCGAGATGACCGTATTCAACTTGAAAAATAACAGTCATGTCGCTCATCTAGTAGTGATGGGCACCTACAATTTTATTTTCCATCTGATAGTATCCCAAAGTAGCAGAAAGGTGTTTATGGCTGTGCAACTTATTGGAACAAATATGAGCGCTTCAAAGTGGACTTACGAGATACACGTTTACCACAAAGGCCAACCTCGCAGGAAGTATCAGCACATAGATATTTGCCAGCCTATCAATACTAGTATAAACGATATTATGTCCGAGTCGAAATGCGCCACACTTCCTCTGTCCTATGCATCCACATTTGCTGCTGATAACAAGCTAACGTACAAATTCTATATAAAGAAAGATGCCAATGAAAGGCCTTTCGGAAAAAATAACAGGGGCCGCGGTGGTTACCGCAAATAGGTGCTAGTTACACCAAAATTATGTCCTGTTTTTGATTGCGTGTAATACATTTATACATACATATGATTACGCCTCTTTAACAAAGGGGAAGGCAGATACTAAATTCTTCCACTTTCTATGGTCCTGATATATTACCTTCGCTTAATCCACATTCATTGATCTTTCCATGCACGGTCGTCGGTTAAGGGAACTTCTAACCTTACCATTTTTAAGGCCGTCCTTTATTTGCTCAAGATAAGTTCTTATGTATGTCTTCCCTTTCCAATTTTACCATCCAATCTAGTTTCATAAATAATTCTTTACAATCTTCTTATCACTCATTCTCTCCATAAGTCCTAACCATTTCCAGCATTCCTTTTTGTCCCCCTTTATAATTAATAATGATTTATGCTCCGCGTAATTTTTCTTTATATATCTACGTATAAGTACTTAGTAGTTTCTCAAATATGTTTTAATAAGTTTATATTATCAATACGTTTATCGTGTTCAAGTATTTAAGACATAAACAATTATTGTAAGAAATATGATAAACTTTGCAGTTAATAACGATTTTAGGAGTTGTATGATTAAACCCTTAAAAATAATCAGTATTTTCAAACGGAGAAAGGGAGTCCACTTGCTGCATTTACCTATTCATGCAGATATTTATGGACTTTCCTTTTTCAAAATCTGATTGTTTCTAATTCATAGTGGTAAAGTTAAAGTAGTTATCATCTATACATATAATAAAATTGTGAGTATGTCTGTACATGGGAGATATTTAAGAAAAAAATATATAGGTGCTCTTTATTGGGCCTATAGAAGCCAAAACTATTGTAATTAGAATTTTTGTCAGTCTGTCTGTATGTTTTTTCGAACGAACAGTCAATGTACTTACATTATCTGGTTTTTTTAAAAACGTGTTTTCAAATTTATGTTTTCTTATAAAAAATATGTAAAATCATTCGAAATATATGTACATCATTCATCTTAGACTTAAACAAAACGCACTTAGCATTTTGAAGTTAATGATTACATCTTTTACCCATCAACGTAATCTTATTTCCAATTTTAAAAGTTATTTCGCTAATCGATAAGTTATAATATAACGAATTAAGATCATTGTGTTTGAATGGTATGTACTTTTGAGGTATTGGTAAATTATTGTGATGAACCAATATCTAATAAATACACAGAGCATAGAAGGAATCGCGACCGCGCGCCCGCTACGAGCGGCCTTGTCCTTCTATGCTCTGAATAAATAGAACACACAAGGACGTTAGAAAAAGGAGTACTCCGCGCCACCATATAAATATGTGAAGCACCGAAAGTATGCCGATACTGTGTCGTTAGGTCGTTAAAAGACTTACGCACACACTTGCACTACTAGTAGGCCGAAATCCGCCATAACGAGTTTAAAAGCTGAGCGACACATCACACGCGTGCATAGAAATAGTTCATTTGTATTTTGTGTGTGTGTGTGCCGTCTTCCTTTTTTAACGTCCTTGTGAACACAATGACATTTTTAATTATTAAACAGTATAATTTTTGAGTATTATTTAGTATAGTATTTTATTTTACCTAGCGGTAAGTCATACCACTAAGTAAACAAAGTTTACCTTTGATATATACTTCCATGTTTTGGAAATGAAGAAGAAATGGATTAGATTACTAAAAGACACTGCGTAATGCAAGTGTAGCCAGGTTATGGGCTACCACTGGCAAAAACACCTAATATTGAATATTCAACGTGGATGTTTCCATTTTCTTATTACAAATTGATGTCATTAGATACATAATTGATAATCGTCATAAATACGAATAACAAAATGACGTATTTTTTTAAACAAGATACTTTCTATTTCTAACAAATTAATGTATAGACGAAACCTCTCTAATGTGAATATTTAATATCAGTGGTGAATGTGTTATGAAAGTTTAGAAGGCAGAAGAATGGTTACTGATAATTAGGAGTAAATATTTACCTCCATATTGATGAAAACCCATATCTAAGTTTGTTTTCGTAAAGGTGGACAATAGATAAAAATACAGATTCATAAATATTTGTGACGATAATTATAAATTATCGTCACAAATATTTATGATTCTATTCCTAATTGATCAATATTGTCATTGTATAAACTTTGCTCAGATTATCTGTTTCTTTCCCGCTCTAGAAGTATACTTAGATATGGTAGATAAAAAGTTGACTAAAGGCCATACAGCATACTTTATTGAGTCGTCACATGAGGCGGCAGCTCGCGGGAGCGACGTGATGAACAGTTTTAATGACAAGATTTTATAAACTTTAAATACAATTTCATAAGAATTAAAGACTAAAAATCTCGCACTGGCCCCGGACATAGGTACTTACGCTCGCACAAAAGCGCTCAAGCATTTACGAGTTTAGATCTTACGATATTGTGTATAAAGTTTATATCTTGTTGATAAAACGGCTCATCGTGTCGTTTCTGGACGATACGATTTTATAAGTATTAAAATTATATGTAGAGTAGCGCGGCCCTAATTTTGTTTATTTTTTATTATAATAGTTCAAAGAATTTAAATTTTAATGTTTTTAAATCATATTGTAAGGAAGCTCAATGTATAATTTCCTTTTGTTTTTATTAAGAAATTCAATTAATCATTTATTTATTCGCTTTATAAATACAAGTGTTTAATCTACAATTGTATGTTGAAAATTTAATAAAGCATTGAACATGTTTTTTCTTGAAATCTATACTAATATAAAGAAGTTTGTACCTTTTTTTTAAGGGCTAATCTTCGGAAATACTGATCCGATCATGAAAAACCTTTCACAATCAGCAGTGCTATAGGCTACACTTTAACACCCAACGAAGTGAACATGTTTCGGCTAGAGTATTATGAGATTTCTAACCATTTCTTATCATCATCATATACCTTAATAACTAATTAATGTTTTAATACAAGGTAAAACAAGCATACGAGTATAATGAAAGAAGTATATTATTAGTTTCGTTTATTTCATTGACAAACTAGTATAGTGAGGGTGATTTACAACGATGGTCAAGGCAGATCATTGGTAGCGTTATCTACTTACAATAGTCAATGCTTTTGAAGAACCACATATAGATTTATAGTAATTAACAAAAAATTTGGTATAAAAATATCGTTGTATTTTACCGCTGAAACATGTTCTCGCGTTTTATTGTACTTTTAGAAAACTAACAAAAGCTAATTGCGTACATATGGTTACATTTTGTAAAATTAACTATTTTTCATTTTATAACATTGACTGAACACAAAATTCTAAAAATCTTGAGACATGTTACTGGATGTTCAAAATCTATTTAATTCCGAGACAATATGATGTTTAGTTCCGAGACAATGTGATGTTTAGTTCCGAGACAATATTTAGTCAAGCCAATTTATCTCGCAATCTATTATTTAAAAAAAAGTAAGGAACACTTGAAACAAATTTAAGTAAAAATTCGTCTCATTATTAAATAAAGAGATGGGGATCGAAAATATTTGTAATCTTATTTTTTATGTACAACGGCCCAAGAAAAAATGCGTAAAATGGTAATACAACATATAAATAAAACATAAAAAAAAAACTTTTGACTTGAGGGTTCTTCAACGTATTAACTAGTCTGTACCTCGGCCTCTTACAGAAAATATAATCTATAATAAAAATTACAAAATTGCTACCTGCAACATCAGTGGATGACATTTAACAACATATAAATAAATTGAGTACATACATATATAGCAAATAAAATAACACTCAGTGAACACATTTAAATTGCATAGTCTTGAGAATTTTAACTTTTTTTATCGCCAGATTTGTACACGCATGGTACAAGCTACTGGACGGCATTCAAAGAGATTTTACATAGGTAAGTCCTGATAACGCTTTTTATTAAAGCTCTATACAAAATGCCTTAGCAAAATGCTAGCTTGCTGACAAGTCAGGTGGCATAGATTTTTTCATTATTTGTAAAATTTGTTTGTTACATACGTTGATATCTGAATGGGGTAGCTAGAATAACAAAGCAGTGGGCTCAAACATTTGATTTACGGAAAATTTCATGCAATTTCAAGACTTCATTCTAATTCTTTTTTAACCTCTAGTCTTTTTTTAACCCGTTAGAGCGCGCGAGGCGCATTTTTACCATTGGACAACAGTTAGAGATTCTACTAGCTAGCTTCAAATAAATATTTTAAATGCCTTATTACAATTAGTTGTTTTCTAGAAGAAAATAGTAACTAATAAGGTCGTTCTTTTACTGACATTATATTATAAGATAACTAAAAATAGTATGCAATATTCAAATTACATAGTATATATAAATGTTGCATACTATTTTTAAGTTTCATTGCCTATTTAAAAGTTCATACTCGTCGCGCATGCATTGACCCTTGAGTTCTTTCCTTCTCATAATTAAAAGCGTTTGGGGAAAGAGCAAGAAATACCGATAGAACCTTCAACTTTCGAACATACATATGCATGTACGTTAAGTTCATATCAGTTATACGTTAATAAGTTCCTCATTATCAGTCCTGACCATTTATTTTTCTTATGACATCCAATAAATATTTATTGCCATTTTTCCTGATAACCTTAATGTAGTTTTAATACTCAAGACATAAAACTATAGGGAACATAATTATTAACTACATGTTAACATCTTTTAATTTTATAACAAAATCAGAATAAAGGTTAATATTAAAAAAATATTATTGAGATTTGTCTCAAAAAATTAAAATAATTAAAGCCAGGTTTTTAAAACGTTTCAGTCTAAATTGTTGTTTTTATTATCATTATCCGTTTCCCTGTATTAAAACTATTTTTAAAATATTTATCTTAAACAAAGGCATATAATTAAAAACAAATGACTAGCATTTAGATCAATGAAGCACCCACAATAGTCTAACCACGTTACAAAAGTGTTTCACACAAAAATACAATTAAGTAGGTGATTTACAAACATTAAGTGCAAAATAGTGATAACTCAGTGTCATTAACAAATTGTTGTTTTTGTTAATTTACATTATAAATATTTAAGAAGCTGTCATCACTGCATAGTATCGTAATTTGATACGTTGAAACACGCTAGGCGCGATTTCTCGTTAAATAGTGGTTGTACGAACGTGATATTATTATCTCTCGTAGTAATTAGAATTAAAAAATTAAGTTTTTTATGTCAGAGGGAGGCAGACGAGCAGGCGAGTCACGAGATGTTAAGTGATCACCGCCGCCCATAGATAACTGCAACACCCGCGGGTTACAGAAGCGTTGCCGGCCTATAAAAACCCCCACCCTCTCCAAATGGGGAGAGCGG